>JAEUWL010000687.1:0-32561 GCA_018524415.1 Podaxis rugospora
GATTGGCCAAGTGAGGCCACTATGGTTCCCAAGGGGCGCAACGCATAAGTTGAAGCCAAGGCCTCACCTATCCTTGGTCCATGAATGTCTACTTCTGTCCACTCACAGTCCACCCCTGTCCAGAGTCTGTCACCTTAACAGGACACTAGAAGTGATATAAAGTTCTCTTTCTCCTCATTGCTAGATATGTTGAGCTTTGACATTTGTTCAGCAACCATAAGTAGGATATTGGTGAAGTGATTATTAGTGTTAGAGGTGAGGTAGTCATTGGTGTCATGGAGAATGATGTAGATGTGTTGATTCATCTAGGTAGACTGCCCTGAGCCTTTGGCTAAGTTGATGACTTTGACATAATAGTTTGTACTGCCTTGGAGAATAACTGAACTGCCTCTCAAATATTAGTATATACTCAATGGAGGTAGATGATATCCTGTGCTAACTAGAAATGTTCCTTGAACTTCTTGGTGGGGTTGTTGTCTATAAGCTGCTGCTCAATGTCAGTAATGAGGATGTCAATGGAAGAGGGAGTAGGGACAAAGGATTAGGTACTTTGGTTAGTATCCATGCTTGTGCTCTAAGTCTCATAGGATATTATACCACTTAAAGCCATTGATTACCCCCCCCCCCCTTTTTTTATAGGTTTTGCTCCAGAAAACCTTCAGAGATAATCTTGTAATGCCTCTTGAGCATTACCGAGTACTGACTCAGCTATCTATGTGTCATGCTCATTGCTATACCCTTTCTAGTATATAAGGTACTGCATTCCTCAGCCTCTCCTGTAATGTCCTTGGATCTCTTCTACTTTATATTCCTCTTCCCCATTTATGAGTTTGGATAGTAGTGGTGGCTCAGCTTGCTAATTCATAAACTTCAGCAGCTGGTATGGTATTAATAATGCCTCATTGAATATGTCATAGATGACCCATCCTTCTGGTAACTCTAGTTGGTATGCTCCCAGTCCTACTTTCTTGAGTATCTTGAATAGTCCATAGCATTTGTGATCCAGCTTCTTCATCAGCCAATCAGTTGCTATATTTGTTCCCTTGAGCCACACCTGGGTTCTAGTCCTGCTATCTTGCAGTTTGTGTACAAGAGTGACAGTCTGGAATTATCTGCTGTATCAGTTTGCATAGTTGTACTCAGGTTGGCTTGGGCCTGAGCAAGATGATTTTCATCATGTTCTTCCCTGTATAGTCTGCATTGAGCTTGCTTTTGGCAGGTTGGAATATGGTAGTTGTATTGCCAGCAATGTCAACATTAGATGATAGGAGGTCTATCTTCCTATTCTTGGATTCACACAAGTCTCCCAAAGGTGGCCAGAGTTTTGGTGGTCCTGAGGAGATGTGCATGCTGGTCAAATGAGTCACCATGAATACAACAGATGAGTAAGGTTGGTTAGCAATCTCATTCTCTGGGAATACCCAGCATGGAAGCATGACAACATTCAGAGCTGCATATTCTGGATTCAACTCACAGAGGTGTTTATACATAGTCTGGGGGGAGTACACACCTGTACTGCCAAGGTTGAATGCCCTAGTTCTTACATTGCCAGACTTTATTTGAACCATTTCTTATCATCCCTACCCTGTCCTGTGTAGTTTGGAGCTATGACCATGGAAAGGTCCTTGGTGAATGGGATGATGGCACCTGCATTTTAGTCTGACAGGATGAAAATTATGCAGTTTCCTTGAGGATTCCATTTGATAGCAGTGACTTTGATGTGTGGTGGGATGCCTTGCACAGTGAGGTGGGTGTTTATTTCATGAACAATAATGGCCTTGTCTCATCTTTCAGTGGCTTGAACTGGCTGGTCAAATGTGATGACTAGGCGGGACGGGTGGTATGCTTTGTTTGGATTGGTGGGCATCTTTGGTTGACCTTTCCCGCTGGTGTTTTGGGTGGGCATTTTGCTGGAGTTGGCAGCGGCATCCGCGTAGGTCCCAGGTTTGTTGTTGGGGTTGCGGATGCTCGTGTCCAGGTCGTTTCTCCTGTTGGGCATCTACTTTGGCTGCGATGCGTTTGACCTCCTCTGTGAGGGATTTGATTGCGCCGAAGACTGACTCGTTTTGGTTGTCCTGAGTGTGGGGCGGGAGGCCTGTGGCAACATTGTAGAGGTTAGCTACTAGGTGGTGTATGGGATCAGCGTCTGTCAAACATTGGCCCGTCAGGCCGTTCAGTTTTTTGACGACAGAGGTAGCTTCGGTGAAGTGCATCACGAGTTTAGCCCTTAAGGCGACCTCTTCGGATTCCAATGTCGCGTTTGGGTGCGTAGGCTCTCGCATTGGGAGGGGTCTAGTGGTGCGTTGGGGGGTGGGTGTGGCGTGTCCTTTGTTGAACATGTCGCCGTCTTCGGACTCTTGTCCGCTTAGATCACCGTCAGAGCCGCCGGGGGTCCATCCTCTGCGTCTCTTGGCCTTGGGTGTGGTGAGGCCATTTTGCCTCGGCGGTGGGAGGGGGGGAGAGAGAGAGGGAGGAAGGCCTTGGGGGGGGGGGGGGGTCTTCTTCTCTGGTGCGCGTCCGCTCTTGCCGGCAATCTCATGACCTGTGCGGGCGCTTTCCAGGAGTTGGGAATCGTTGTATATTAGGGGGCTGGTGTCCACCAGGCAGTTCTCCTGAGGAGTCTCTGCTCATGTCCACCGTGAGAAATCGGTGAAGATGGTGGTGGGAATGGAAGAGAGATCTACGACGCGGTTGAAGTTCAATGGATAAATACGTTCTTGATATATTGTTCAAAATCTATATCGCGGCGATATTAGACAAGCCCTTTGCATCGCTATATTACACAACCAATAAATTCGGACATTACCATGTCCAGTCTTTCCTAAAAGGTGTCATCAGAAAATGGCCTGAATGGCGTAGGCGTTGAGAGCGGTCATAGAAATGAACATGAGGATATATTGAGGAACTAAGAAGGCAGCGAGGTGTTCTGCTGTTCCTGTACCACTGTATACCTGCGTGAGGTATACCTGCGTTGTGGCGGTCGGAAGGCAGGAGAAGAACCTATATACACATGAACGCACTTTCCTTATCGGATCAATGGATGAGACTCACATGCAGACGAAGATTAACACTTTATCATCTTTGAAAAGAACACCGGCATTGACCAAACCTTGGCATATCAAGACGCCAAGAATGGGTATGATAATCATCTTTCCAATGGCCAACCATGAAATGGCACCAACAGGTAGCTTCCGCCATTGGGCCACAGGAACGTTCAATCGTGCTAGCGAGGACCCGAGACAAACCAATCCAAGCGGAATTGATGCCGCCCCGATGAATGTGGCGATATCTTGAATAAATGCAAGCGGAGGCTGACCATCGGGCGCGGGGGGCATATGTACGCCGGGGACCTCAATGAAAAGAGCTTTGAGTTGAGGGATAAGTGAAATTGGCAATGCGATGTAGATCGCGATGGATACAGGGTTGAATAAACCTTTAATAAAAGCACGGGAATATGTATACAGAAGACGGGGATAATGCGAAAATGAATTCCGCACTGGAGTGGTAGGAGGCGACGGGGGTGGTGGTAGTGGTTGTTGCGTGACGGTGCTGTTATCTTCTAACTGTTCCATCTGCGTAGGTAGCAGCTGAGAAGACCTAGATAGGGGATTGGGGGAGTCATTGAGAGATGTCACTACGGTCGTGGAGTCGTCTTGGACAGAAGTATAGTTATTGGAGGCGAACCGAGGAATATTAGGGTTCACAGCCTTCTCTTCGTCTCGTGAAGGGTCTTCAATGGTGGGCAACGATGTGCCTTGGCGCTCTTTTAACAAGAAGCGGCAGAAACGTTTGCGTCGGGCCTTGATTTTGGCTTGCACGACCTCTGGTTCTACGTCCGGACCTACGAAATCCCACGCCAACCAACGGTGGAATCCAAGAGGGAACAGTGTAATCTATTCCAAAAAGATATGGTCAGACCAATGACCGCAAAACTTCAGATAAACTCACAATAAATACGAGGATAAAAACGGAAATGTATGCCACCGACAGATTTTGATCGGATGTCCCTTGAAAAGGGGCATTCCCGGTGATGCTCAAGATTACAGCGGTCGCTGACGATATGACCTATTAATACATAGCAATAAACGAAGCTAAATGAACGCACCTAGGTCACCCACATTCCCCCATCCTCCAGCAATGAGAATCCCATATCGGAATCGGTGTGGTACCCAAAAGAACTGCTTTACAACCCAGGCTAGAGCAATACCAAGTGCCTCGTATAAAATAGCCACCAGTACCAGAGGTCCTATAATGCATTCACAATGCGTCTTGGTCCTCCAATGCCACAAGCGCGATTGCTGCTCACCCAAAGCCTTGACGTTATCCGTTGTGAACGCGGGTATAATTTTCGAGAATAGGAGGCAAGGTAATGTGATATTCAAGGCAATCTGCCCAGCACCTCGAGCAGCAACAGGAGGAAAGATATCCGCCCTTGTGATGATGAATCCACTTGCCACTCCGGCAGCTCTGTCAAACGGGTAAAACAGGTATTGGGTCTTCAGTCAAAGACTCGAGCAGCATTGAACGTACAGGCGGATTAGCGGCCTGCATGAAATCCAGATGAGGGTGCCTGCGGAAGGAGACATGCATGGGAAAGGAGGACGAGTTTGAAATGTGAGTTTGCCTCGTCCTTATAGTCTGTTCGCAAGGTTATTTCAAGATTCGGAGCTTCTGCCGCCGGCCCGATCATTCTTCAAGGCACCGCATCTGACTTCACCCATCCATTGCCGACTCTGACATTAAACTTGGCAACACTGCGTATTGAATTACGAGGAACCGATGAAATGTCCTGAAAAGGACATCACCTCTAAACCCGCGGTCAGAGGGTTATGATAGCTATTCCTTATCATATCCTCTTGGACAATCACGGAAGGAAAAGAATATATGTTTTGGCACTCCAACAAATGAAAACATAATTCACAAGGTGTTATTTTTTGAAAAACGGTGCGCGATAGCAATCCCAAATTCACAAGGTGTTCAGCATTCAGAGGACACCAGTAGAGGTACACCTCTCTCCCCTTCCCCTCTCTGTCCTTTCCCCTTCACAAACAAGCTAAGGCTTGGGAACGGAAATCCTGATAGAAATCATGGTTGCCCCGAGCGGGATTTTGGACAAGCCAAACGATGACAGAGAAGATGGTCTATACGAGAACTCTGAGCAAAACAACTTTAGGCGGAGTGATGTTCGCGGCAGCCATGAGGCTAAGTTGACGTGCACTCACATGCTTGGCGGTGGCCATGGTGACCAATATGAAGAATTCGCAGTACTTGTAAGCGGTAGCCAAGCAAGCGAGTGACGTGTAAGCATGGAATTATGTTAAAACGACAGAGTATATCAATGTCGTAAACCTATGTACACTTGATGGTCCGTTTCAATTCACGGAATCGCATATATTTGACCATTATGAATGGGGACACAGCGGAATATTCACCACCAGCTTGGAAATCAACAGTAGTTTGTTCCTACAACCATTTGAAAAGACCAGTGAGGAGAACCAGGGCAAACGTCTGGTAAGCTCAGATCGGCTCAGAAGCTTCCTTATGTCCCACACTCATGACTTTCAGAAGCCACTATCATCCAAATTGTGCTCACACAAGACTCGTCGACATGCGATCGTTCGGCACAGTGGGTTGAGAAATGAGTAAGCAGAACCCTTATAATCCCAAGTACGGACAAGAAAAGACAGGATCAGGGAACTATAGGACAAGATCTGCTTCTCCTTCCACGGTTTATCTTGGCCGATTTAGGAGGCTTACTATAGGTATACTAAATGGTATGATCACGCACATGCAAGGACGCTACCAAAACTAAATTTAAATACCACCTCATGGTGGTCAGAGGTTGAAGCAGTACTCCAGCCATCTCTCCCTTAGGGCCTCCACGGACCTCGCGATCCATTAGATCTATCATTTCTGATAGAGTACTGGAACTAAAAAGAGCATGCAATGGAGTGTAGTTTGTGCAGGTAAAGGGCAGGTCAGTTTCTTAAGTGAAGCAGCACATGCAGCACGATCGTGTCGATACTGGACAATAAGCTCTCAAGCCTCTCATGGGAGGAAACCTAGTGAAATTTTCTGCAGATGCTCTCAGTGATGATAGGCAGCGCCACGAAGTTTTACAACTGGCTGCACTAACTCACCACGTTTCATCCGCCGCCGTCATCCCAAAACTAAGATGTACGAAATTTGGGCCAATCTCTTCCCGTAAAACCGCTTTGTTTGCTGGTCGGGTGTCTTCAAAAACGACCTTTCTATATCTCGAAACAGCGAGAAACTCGGAAACAACTGAACGATTGTCTTCGAGGATTCCGTGAGATCAATCTCTTTGAGGTTCAGAAGGCCAATCTCATCGTCGATACTAAAATTCTGCATCAGTTTCTCTACCCCCACACCTGTATACAATGCTGCTCGTGCAGGCTGCCGGGTATTTGGACACGACGAAGGTTGACGAAGTAATGGTGATCACAAGCCCCCAAAACGGTTCTCAGGGATACGTTCTCAACATTCCTAAACCCTGCATAAAACATTTTCACAACCTTTAATGTTCCCAAGGAAGATTCTAGCAGTACAAGCCAGTTGACCCTCAGCGAAAATGCGGTGTTCTAGCGCACCATTTCTGAGCTTACCAGCATCCCAGCAGGATGTTGCAGCCATGGTATAATCCTCCATATAACTTCAGCAAGTGGAACAGGAATCGACCAATGCACAAGAGGATTTCAGGATCATTCGAAGCCCGACGGAGGAGTTGAGCACTTACGATGCTTCATCCCTCTTTACATGATTCCGTGCCCTAATAAATGAGTGACAGTAGTAGCCTGTACTGGTATTAGCTCTATTTCCATCTTGTATACTCCCCCTCCATGATCCGAAGTCTCTCGGTGCAGCTTTTTGTGACCGACAAACACTGTAAAGCACAGTGACACCGGAATGAGCCCCCTGTCACCTTAAAGCCCATTGTAAAACCGGGTTGGCGGTTCAAAAGTAATATGTTATTTTATCTGACCCCTCTTCAGATGATGATGACTTTGGTCCATAATTGGAGAGAGTGGCGACACGCAGTGATGATCGCTTCAGTTTCTAGTTTACGTTACTATCACATATTTAGTTAGGCATCTGAAAACAGGTCCTCTGAGAGACAGACGCCACCACACACTTGTTTCTAATCCCTCTCATCAAACATGAAAGTGGGAGAGTGTACTCTACACGTTGCTAGTTATGACTCCCCCGAATGATAATAAAAGGCGGGAGAAAAACATGGCGGGAAATACTTATCGTTCTCGACTGAGGAGTCGTTAAACACCGGGCTAATGATAGTATTCCCGGTTTCAACACACGTATTAAGCCCTAGAATACCATCCGCTCAGCAGGAGATGCTCCGTGCTCAATAGCTCCTTGTTCATGTTGTCTAAACAGGTGCCCCAACAAGTCCGGTCGCCGACTTTAAGAGTGTCTATTTTAGTTGAGGATGGTCGCTACCATAGCCACTGCACTCACAAAACTCGGATACGAGGCGGATGTTGGTGCTGAGTGGCATGTACGAACACCTCAACACCTGTCCTGACGTCACTGTGTACTCTTGCCGCAAGAACGTGGAGATGCACCCCCTCTCAAGCTCTCTATCGCTTTATGTTACTTCGCCTTATATGTCCACCTGTGACGGCTTCTTCAGTACGTTGCCACCCAGAAGCCACTGCGGCACGTTAGGCATACTTTCAAACACTGTGGTTTTTAATATATCGCACTTAGCTCATGTAGGGTCTCCCGTTTCTATGATCGCAGTAGGCAGGAGCGTAATGGATGAAGGAAAGCAACGACCGTTTAGATTCTTTGCAGCACACTTTTTGGCTACTTTTGACAGACAAAATCCACGTCGTTTCAATCTAGAGGTCATGCAGCTCCACAATCGTGGATTATCCGCCGATGGGCGTGAATCAAGAATGGAAAACCTCTCCGTTGGTGGTGTCAGAAAGTGGAACTCGCTCAGGTCTGGTTATTGAAAGGTCCCCAGTGTAGAGGCCAAACTGACCAATATTCTGAGCGCTATGACGCCACCTGCACGAGGATATGGTGTGGGCGAACATTCGGTTACGGCCCTGATAGAACTTTTATCAGGCGACACTCCCCAGCTTCAAAGTAAGAAAGATGTGTCATTAGGAGTGTACATGCTACGCATTTTCAACGAGGTTCCGGATATGGAACCAATTCGTTTTCAGTTCAGTCCTCGCTGAAACTCACCGAAAGCAAGGTTGCATATACATTCTATTCCTGCTTGTAATTTCTCCACCAACCACCTGCATTGTCATAGCATTGTTGGTGAAACATCTGTTGTTGACATTTTGACATGTGAGATGTTTGATCCTACTAGTGTCTATCACCATTGCTCCATGTCTGTGTGTATTCATGTCGCAAATAGCTGATGAGATCCTGGAGAACGACTGCCACACAGCTGCGCGATGGAGCGAGAAGACTCGTTGAGGAGCCATGCTATAATCCTCAAGATCATTGTCAACCTCGGCAAAGCAGCGCTAACTAGCTTCGGCCACCGGTTCTCAGATAAATAGGCCGGAACCTCCAGAGGAACGAACCAACAGCCCAAATTTCGATAACAAACGTTCAGCACTACTTTCTATTCGTTTAAACATGAAGTTCTCTCTCGCCGTCGTTCTCGCTCTCCCCGCTGTCGTCTACAGCTCTGCCAACGCGGCCAAGCGTGATGATGCTATCTCACTCGCGCAACGTGCTGCTGAAGCTTGTGATGCTGCAAACACTTGCCACGGCTTTGGTGGAGGAGAACTTTGCAATGATCGTTGCAAGGGGTGTACAGACGACAATGGGATATATTACTCCCGTGGTGAATGTTGTGGCACGTAAGTGTTATCTGCACTTCTACTTTAGTTTTCGGTGTAACTGAGTTAATTCATTTCAGCCTTGATCAAGTTTGCTGCTGCTACCACTAAACTTAGTTCCCGCTCCTCTAAAACTCTTGGAAGATGAGATGACTGGGTTTAAGTCTTGGAATCAGGGCTGACCGCGCTTCCATAGCGTTATCCTTAGTATCTAGTTCTATATGTAAACTTTTGACTCAGATTCTGAACGATGTATTAAACTTGTCGTAATTGAATTCGAAATGTGTTCCGAGTTTGAATTACATCATAAGGTTGTGACTCTGGGAAGGTTAGGTGTGTTATGGCACCACCGGTAAACATCGTTTCCTACCGCTCGGGGCTTGATACATGTCAACTTGATCTAGGAGATCAATTACGAAGTAAGAAGAATGAAACGGCAAGCATGCGGATACCATAACAAGAAGCTCTGAGCAATTGTCTAGCAACCCTCGACAAAATAGAGGAGTGAAAGCGAACGAACGATGAGGAATGCCAACTCACGAATACCAACAGTTGAAATACCGAGCTGCACCTCCACTCAAGCTCCGTATGCTACTTTGCCTTTTATATCCAGCGGGGATATCTGGGCGATCATATGTAATAATTGACGGCTTCTGCACGTTGCAGCCTCGGAGCCACTGCTTCTTGATGCGGCGCGCCCGGACTATTTTAAAACAACGGTGACTTCAGTTTTACAGAACACATCACAGCCTAGCTCACATAGGGTCTTCTGTTTCTCTGACCCCAGCGGGCAGGGGCGTAATGCATGAAGAAAGTCGATGACTATAGATTCTTTGCAGCACAGGTTTGGGCCACCTTTGACAGACAAACCCACATCGCCTCAATAAATCCTCGTCATACAGCTCCACACAACCAAGGACTATTCATCCAAAGTCAATTCATGTTGGAGAACATCTGCGTTGGCAGCACAGGAAGTAATGTAACTGTCGTTCAGGTGTGTTTGTTTGAAACGTCTTCAGTGCACAGGTCGAGGTGGGCGTTGTTCTGAAGACTAAACCTTTCGGCGTTATTACACCACCTTCGTGGGGGGGGCATAGTGTAAACAAACATTCGGCCACCGTAACCGTGGCGTGGATAGATGTTCTATCAAGCGGCACTTCTGGCTTCGAAGTACGAGATATGTGGTATTTCTCCTTGGCAATGTCTCCATAAATCGCCTCCATCGTAGTAGCACTGTTCATCTGAAACATTCGTGGTCAACATCTTGACATCTAAAATGTATCCTACATGTCCATCACTGGTGCTATGCGTATTCAGGCCACAAATAGCTGGCGAAGGACTGTCCGGTAGCTAAGGGTGGAGCTAGAAGACTCGTTGAGGAGTCATGCTATAGCCCTCAAGATTATTGTCAACCTCGGCAAAGCGGCGCTGGGCCAGCGCCAGATTTTACTTTTCAGATAAATAGCCCCAGGAATTCCAGACGAACTCACCAACAGCCTCCCAATTTCGATAACAAACATCCAGTTCTACTACTTTTCTATCCACTCAAACAATGAAGTTCTCTCTCGCCGTCGTTCTCGCTCTCGCTGCTGTCGTCTACAGCTCTCCCAGCCCGGCTAAGCGTGATGAAGGTATTTCACTCGCGCAACGTGCTGCAGAAGCTTGTGAAGCTGCAAACACTTGCCACGGCTTTGGTGGAGGTGACCTTTGCAATGATCGTTGCCAGCAGTGCACAGACGACAGTGGGATATATTACTCTCGTGGTGAATGCTGTGGCACGTAAGTGTTATCTGCACTTTTACTTTAGTTTTCGGTGTAACCGAGTTGATTTGGTTTAGGCTTGATCAAGCTTGCTGCTGCTTCCACTAAACCTCGTTCCCGCCCTTGGGAAGCTCTCCGAAGGTGAGAAATACGCTATTCCCAGCTTGAGGTAGAGACTGATCGCATTTCTACAGTTATCCTTAGTTTCTAGTGTTGTGTAGTCTTGGACATTGTCTCCGAATAATGTATCGAAGTTGTTATAATAGCAATCGAAATGTGTGTTGAGTTGGATTGCATTGTAAGGATGCAACGCCAGGATGGTTGCATCATCAACAGTGGTCCCCGAACCGTTCCCTAATCTCAATGCTTGATGCACGTCATCTTCGTGATCAAGTTGAAGCACTCTTTTGTCCCGATAGACGTATTATACACTTTTAAGCGGGATGTTGAGTTGGCGAAAACAGAACCAGGAGCTCAATTGATGTATAACATCTAACTTGCATCCCGGCTAATTTTCGTTTCTGAGCGATTCCCAGGCATCAGTGTCATATCACACTAACCCCAAGTCATTCTCACTAAATGACCCAGTCAAGACCGGCATGACCCTGTTCACAATCCAGGTCTTCAGCCAAGTCCTCCAGTTTGCGATTTTCAAATTAATTACGAACTACTCAAGTAGTATAAAAGCAAAACGCAAGTACGCGAAGAGCAAACAAGAATCTATGTGCGAAAGTCTAGTAAACTCCCTAGCGAAACAAAAAGCAAAACGAGGAGACGAACGAGTAATACCAACATCAAAGCATCACCCCTCTATCCAATCCCTCCAAACCTCTCCACCTTCTCCAGCAAGGCAAGACACCTTCACACCCTTCACTCTCAACCTCCAACTCCTCAGTCCGTTCACGCTTCCTTCCACCGCGGACTGATATTCTTCCTTGACTACCTCTTTCACAGCTTTGAAAACTCGCGTACTAGTGTACCTCAAAATGAACACGACTCTTTTGACGCTTTTCAGCGCGTCGATGGCCGATATGAAATCGCGCCATGGCCAGGTGAGGAGGTAGTCGCTTGTGTCGGAAGAAGAGTTGATGTCGAAGGTGAGAGTGTGTATGTTAGGTGAGGGGATACTGGAGATGAGAGTGGGGAGCCATGCGAGAGTGGTGGTGGGTGTGTGAGGGAGGGAGGGAGTTGAAGATGTAGAGGATGTCGGTGGGTTGATGGTATTGGTAGATGAAGCGACAGGGGAATCGGGAGCAGGCGGTGAGACAAACACATGGAGTGACTTGAGAGCCACGTTTTCCGCTAACGATATTCCACAACCTAATCCACCATCGTTAATAGAGGTAAGTAAACACAACAACCATCCACGACTTACCCTCAGGAAGCTCAAGCACAAGCTCCTCCAACACATCCGCAGCTTTCCCAACAAGCTCACCAACAAGTCGCACCAAACTCTTCTCCCGCACGACTACACCCAACCTCCTCAACCCACACACAGCCTCCTGCCGCACAAACCACCTCAACATGGATTCTTCCGGGAGTGAGAGATACAACGACTCGAGCGTCTCCGGAAGTCGCCTTTGACGCCCATTTCCTTCCCGCGAAGCTTCAACTCCATCCCTCACGCCCACACCCACATCATCCAACCGCCCACACCCACACCCAATCCCACAATTCAACAACACAGAATCACACACCAAATGCCTAACCTTCCCAAACGCCCCCGCACACACAAATCCCACAAACTCATCCACACACTCCCAATAACAAGTCCCAACCCTCAACGACCTCACCAACGCCCCCCCCTCACCACCAAAACTGTGCTTAACAACAACCTCTGCACCTCGCAATCCAACCTCACTCCACGTCAAATTATACACATCCAACACCCTCACACCCCTCAACTCTCTCACCAACCTCGCAAACACCCCACCACCACGACCACCGCCAATCCACCGATCAACAACATACTCACCCTCTCTCATCCTCAAAACCCTCACTGCATTTCTAAAACTACATAGTGCTCCTGCACCTGCGTCGAGTAACGCAAGGAACGAGTGGATATTGGTATACGTCAATGTGACGGTATGAAAGAGGTAAACCCGGGAAGCAAAGAGCCAAGCTGACGAAGCGAGTGCGCATGATTTGAGTGTGGGGGTGTCGAGATGGAGAGCGATGAGGGTGTATAGTTCGGGTGGGAGGTGTGGTATGTTTCTGTTGTTACGTGAGTGAGAGACGGTTGGTGGTGATGCGTCATCCAAGCACGTCAACAACACCAGCGGTGGATGAGTGAAAAAGAGAACGCCAGTAAGGAGAGCAGAGACGACGACGTTCATGGGGTCGTCGTCGCCGTCACCAGCTGCAGGTGGGAGACAGAACGCGGTTGACGCACTATATCAGCAAGGATAATTATAGAGAAGAGCAAAAAAAGCGCTCCTAACACCCAGGGTCCTCTTCTCTCAGGGGTAGCATAAGCATAAGCATTAGCGTAGTAAAATAAAACAATCCAATCCTCAAAAACTAAGATACAAAAAACAACCTAAAGATCAATCTTCAACCTCGAATAGCCTCAGGCTCCTCAATAAATATCTCCTCCACATCCTTCCACTGCGCTTTCGGCCTTCCACCCTCCCTCCACACACGTTCCCTCTCAACCCAATACTCAACCCTATCCTCCTCAACCACCTCCCCCTCCCCACCATTACCCTCATTCATAGACATCTTAACCCTCACCCTCTTAGGCACCCAAACCCTCTCCCCAGTATCCCCATCCGTCTCCGCACAAAACCACCTAGGCCTATGCCCCTCCTTCAAACCAGCCTCCCTAGCCCTCCTCGTCCCCCTCTGCTTCTCCTCCTGCCTCCCCTTCAACTCATTCGCCAAATCATACCTCCCCATCTCAAACGCCCTCTGATCAGGTCTCAACCTACAATCCGTCGGACACAAAAAAGGCCGAAGCGTCTCTTTTGGACAATCATTCAGCGAAATCGCAAACGGCGTCAAGTTGAATGGAGACCCGTGTGGTTTGACTGAGTTTTTCCAGAGGAGGATGTATTCTGGTCCTGTATTGGTGGTGGGAGTCAGAGTCCCGGTGTTGGTGTTGGTGTTGGTGCCGTTGACGGTAGTATCAGGATTCAAAACCCCATCATGCCCCTTCCCCACTTCCCTCATAATCAACTGCGAATTCCACCTTCCAGCAATCTCATAAACAACCCTCCCACGCGAATCCATAACCCGCCCCGAAATCTCATACGCATCCTTCCCCCTCCATCCACGCGGTTTAAACGTCAACACACACTGCTCCCCCGTTCGATGATTCCGAATCTAACCACCCCATCAGCAACGTACATAGTAACTTTCAAAAAAGCAGAACGCACGACCATATCACCATAATGATCAATCGTCGGACTACCCAAAATAAACCCAGACACATTCGTCGTCACCTTCTTCCACGTATAATGTTCCACCACTTTGCCTTTACCCATCACACCAGGCGCTTTGGGATACCTCGGCCCACCCCACTCTTCCGGAATCACAAGTTCCGCATGCGCCACACCCGTAGGTCGAATCTCAAACGACTTGCCCATAAACTTGTTCTGCGCGTCGACCTACACCAACCAACGGCTCACTACCAAATTTTGGTAGGAGAGAGGGAAGGAGACATACCTCGCCAAAGTAATGCCATAGAGGCGACTCGGCCCAACATGCGGATATAGGCGGATGATGACTGACCTGTTCCGAAACATATCGATACCTTTTATCCAACCTCACATATTCAAACGTCTCGCTCTGCAAAAAAACAAAAACATTACCCAACAAAATCAACCAACAACCAAGACGCAACTCACCAACATCGGATTAAAAGGCTTCGCAATCCTCCCAATCGTACTCGAATAATTGCTCATCGCAAACGCAGCAACAAACGCCAAGCGCTTCAACGAATCCCTCTGCGTCGCAGCCGTATCCACTACCCCACCCCACATCCATTAAAATAAATAAATAAAAAATGCCAAAAAAAGAAACACCACTCACAACACTCCGAAAACTCCATATCCTCCGCCATCCTCTGCAACATACTCGTCGGCTCATTAAAAAAAACCGGAAAACTAATCTTGGTCAAATCCTTCCCAATACTATGCTTCAACACACTCCACAAACTCGTAGGTGGCCTCTCATCAGGCGTATCCAATCGCGTCCTCAACACTTCATACGCCTTGTACGGTTCCACTGACACATACGGCGGGAGGGTCGATGACGTGGTGGGTGAGTGCGAGGAGGAAGAGGAAGAGGGAGAAGTTAGAGTTAGGGATGCTGGTACGACGAGGTTGGGTATATTGTTTGAATCGATCGCGTCGAAGAATTCGTCTTCTGAATCTGCGGAGTCTTCTCCTTCTTGTTCGACTTCTTCGTTGACTTGTGGTGTTGGTTCCGCGGGGGTAGTCTTGATGGTATCAGTCGTCCCGCTCCTCTTGGGCGTCGCTCTCCCCTCAGCTTCCTCCTCCTGAGCATTCGACGGTATCTCCAACTGAGGCTGGGGCGACGCCACAACCCCTCCTCCCTCCGGCTCCTCAACCACAACAGACACAGGCGCATGAGCAGCAGCAGCAGCAGTAGTAGTAGTAGCAGGTCTAACAGTCGAATACCTCCCACTCACCCGCCTCCCCACACTCCCCATACCGCCCTCTCCAAACCCACTTCCAAACCCACCCACACCACCACCACCACCCCCACCCTTCCGCAAAACACTCCCAAAAGCCTCCCCAGCTCCAAAAACCCTACTCCCCCTCCTCCGACTCCTCACCCTCAACTCTTCCTCCAAAGCAGCCCCCTCCCTAACAACAATAGCAAGCGACTCCTCCCAAACAGCCTGCCTCGCACGCTCACTCGCAATCTGCTTCCTAAACCACCCTTCCCTCTCCTTGATCATACCCTGATACTCCCCCAATAACGACTGCAGAGTCCCAAACGAATCCACAAGCGCCGTCTTCATTTCGTTTATCGTAGTCGTGGTCGTGGTGTTAGAAGACGTAGTGGATTTGTTGGACGTACTTGACCGCCCGGAAGAGGAAATGGTTGTAGGAATAGTGGATAAGAAAGCATTCAATAGCTGCTGCGTCAATTCCAACTGCGCCATTGCCGAATTCGCATGTAGCTCAAAAGCAGCATCGTGTGGTGGGACTTGTCTCCCCCCAGAATCAGCAGAAGAAGAACTATCATCCTCTCCTTCATGTTCTTCATCCCCTTCACCTTCCCCATCTCTACCCCCCTCGGATAAATTAGGATCACCACTCAACGCAGCATTAATAGAATCCGTATCACCCTGCGCTGTACTCCTCCTACTCAACGAAGAAGGAGGAGGAGGAAGCTTCTTGATAACGGCGTTCGAATACCCAGTTCCGGTTCCGGTTCCGGTTCCGGTGGTGGAATGGACAGAAGACCTCGCATCACTCTCACCACTTTGTCTCCTTGCCAATTCTGGTTCGCCTGCGCCCAACGCGACATCACGTTTATACCATTCAATGCTTTTAGTAATGGCTTGAATCCATCGTGAAGCTTCGACGGGGTGATTAGCGCGGATGTACCATTTCTGTATGGAGCTGTTGCTGGTGGTATGTTTGGATGTGGAGGGTAAGGATTGGATTTCGAAGCGTGTGCGATCGGATGTTTTGAGGACGGCGTTTTTCATGGAGATGGAGCCGCGCGAGGCTATGGCTTCGTCGTCTTGGTGACGATAGTCTAACGATGGAGAGAGGTTAATTGGGTGGAATGGAGGGGTGGGGTGTGGTGTGGGGGGGGGGGGGGGGGACGTACAGGAAAGGACACCATAGTTGAGGACGAACCAGCGGGTATTGTAGCCTTTGGCGACGTTGGTGTATTTGTTGAGGTAGCCTTTGAGAGTGGGAGGTTCGGAGATGGGTGTTGGTGCTTGGATAAGAGTTCGGTCGTGGTTTGCGACTGGGTGGGTGGGGTTTAGTTACAAGTGATTGTTTGCGAAGAAGTACGCACATTGTCGGAGGAAGACTCGGACTTTGTCGTCCTTGCCTGCACTCTCGTAGGGAGTCTTGCCTCTTCGGTTGCGTACAAAGACGTCCGCGCCAGCACGGACGGCTAGCTCGATCAATCGTAAGTCTTTGCGCCTGGCAGCTTCGTGGAGAAGTGAAGAACCGGTATCATCATCGAGATAAGAAAGATTGACGAATGCTACACGGGGCGATTCGAGGAGTTGGATCAAAGCGTGGGAGGGCGGTTCAGAGGGGGATGAGAGAATGTAAGAACGCAAAAGAGAGCGGAAGGAAGCGTTGAGGAATGATCTCGAGTCTGATAATGAGAGTGAGGTAAGGGTTTACGTATAGCACTGAAGAAGGAACTCGGCGTACCATCGATGGCTTTGGTGACGTCCTTGCCCTTGGCTACGTCTCTGCATGTGCGGCCTTGAGCGTCGCGTATACTGTCGTCGATTCCGTCTTGTTCGAGGAGGAGATTGACGATGTCAGTTCTGCCGAGGGAAGCAGCGAGATGGAGCGGGGTTGTTCCTGATCCCGGGGGATGTACGCCGTTTGGCGAGATGGCGCGATGGGAAAGAAGGAGTGCGACTGTTTGTGCTGTTTTTTTGTGTGTGTTTAGATGGGAGGTTACTCTGTGCGAACTGAGGACGTACTTGAACCGCATCGGACGGCGAGATGGAGAGCGGCGGCAGCGGTGTTGATAGAGGCAGAGGAGAGGTCCGAAGAACGCCTGTCCTTGCCTATCTCTGTGAGAAAGGGGTGGATGAGGGCAGGGTCGCCTGTGTGGGGGGTGTGAGGGCGGTGGGATTGTGGGTGAGAGACAGGACATACCACTGCGGAGAGCAGCCAGGAGCTTGACTTGATAGACAGGCTCGGTCTGGTCTGTCATGGACAATTGCAAAGTTGCAAACAAATGTCACTCGCACTTGCTTGTCACACATTCCTGCATTAGGAAAGCAGTGCGTCATTCGAACAACGCCACTTTTGTTGATGAGCCACTGCCGACTCCGAAGGTCCAATCAGTCCTTCCTCATGACTTTTCCCAATCATGCACCGCCAAGGTAAAGTCACTCTCCACTGAATTATCAACCCCTTGCCAAAAACGTAATGGCATAACCAGTGACATAGCACGCGAAATGGACACGGAAATGCTTGTATGCGACATCGAGACCCTTCAACAGTCTTACTTGCCCTTCATTCCATCCGAGGGAGATATCACTGCTTGCGCTCAAATACTCAGTAACGCAGGAATTCTCAATCCAGGGGGGTAACGATAACCTTCAATGGTGCGACTTTGCCAACTCCCCATCCGCTCAAGGACCCAGAAAACAAGGCGTTTTCGGCTCTCGCCAAAATCGCTGATGTACTAGCTTCACATACCCTCTCTTCAAATAACGTACACATGGCCTACTCCAAACCTCGCCTCCGATACCGCCATTGTCCACAAGCCAGAATATCTTCCGAGCTCGAAGGCGCCCATTTCAAGATGGATGGATGTTTTGAACTCGCGGATCAATCCATCCTCTCGTCGTGTTCTCCAGACCTGATCACTGCGGATATTATTGTCGTTGCTGAATACAAGAAACACAAGGTGGACACGCTTGATGTTAGTCCTCCTCGGCGTATTTCCACATTTGGTGCATGTCACACTAAACCATGGACACGAAATAAGTTACATATGTTTAGATTACGATTGAAGACTCCATGATGTCGTTGTGGTATTTTTCCCGCTCCCATTCTACCAAATCTACCGCGTTCAACTTTATTCAGGTATGGCTTGGCCCACTTCTTGTCCAGCGCTCTTATCGCATAGCCAGAACCCCAGATTGTTAATATCCGTTTTCCTCTCTTTTTTATTCGGAGATGAAAGCAGGCTCGGATATGACCCTGCCATACGCCGGATCAATTCTTACAGGGAAGGAAGTGGCTCTGAAAGATGTGTGGTTGCGGAAGGACGCTCAGATGGCATTTTTCGAGCTGTTGAAGTGGAGAAGAAGGCTTGGAATGAGGGTTCTGGACAATCGCGGCTTTGTCTCCTTGGGTCGTGGCCTGATGTTATGAGGAAGAATATCCTAAAAAGTATCCTTGAGGGGTCGTATCGTGATTATTTTATGACTATTGAATGTGATCAGGAGGGTAGGGAGACAAAGGATAAGCTGCCGGGTGCCATTCCGCGGACTGGTCTCTTTTCGCGCAGTGAAGAACGCGAGGATAAAAGATACATGCTGAGAAAACGATATTTACTCGTATTCGCCGACGTAGGGGAGGCTTTGGATGATGTAACTGACTTTCGAACATCGTTTGAGGCGCTTCGAGATGTTGTGTTGGGTGAGTCAGCTTTGCGCCCCCTGTGCACGCACGTACTGACCCGACCCACTCAAGCCTTGGTAATCTTGTTCATTGCTAATTGGGTTCATCGCGACGTTAGTACAGGGAACGTCATCGTTATAAGAGGAGACAAGACCCGTGGAAAGCTGAGCGATTTGGAATATGCTAAAGAATTTGGTTCTGCATCCTCAACTTCAACGGATCTCAAGGTAGGCAACGGTGTTGGTTTTCGTTTGTAACTACTGATTGGTTTTGTAGGGCACGCCCTTTTTTAATGGCGTTTGAGCTATTGTCTGAGTCTCTGATATATAACGACCAACTCGACAAGGAGCCCGAAGAACGCAATGCATCTAGTCCAGCTATCGATACTCTCTTTTGTTCTTCTTACTCCGGTATCAAAAAAGCACCCACGCCGGGTATTTCTTACTCTGCAGAAAGCCCAGACGACTTGGAGTCATTATGGTGGATTGTTTTATGGATCTTACTGGCTCGTGTGGCTTGGGAACCAGCACAAGAGTATGCAAAGACGATTTTCGTCAATAAACTTGACAATTCGAAAGAACGACAGCTTGTGTTCATGCGAAAGGGACGGTTGGTTTCGAAACTTCAGGAAGTGCTTCACCCGGATTTACAGCCTTTTATTGGAATTGTGGAACGGGCTCGTGGGGAGTTGTGGTGGTCTTATGTTTCGCGGGCAGGGTGGTAGGGTGCGAGATGAGAGTTTGTATTTGGATGTTTGTTATTGGATGACTGCGTTTTTGGGTTCGTGTTTGTTGGAAAGTTTGGAGGAGTTGCTGGGGTTGGTTTAGGTTTATTCGAGAGGAGATACGAGATCTAGCAGGTCGTTGGCGACATCTCTCGAGTTCGAATCAGATGCTGCTGACCGTTTGAAATGGTCACTTTTGCCTGTTGTTCATGAGGATGAAAACGAGAGTCATGGAGGATCAGTTTTGAAGCAGCCCCGCATGGCTGATCAAAACCTGCCTTCGGACCCCGCCTCGACGATATTAATGTAGAAGCATACCCTGTGTAATGCCCACCCTCGTAGAAAATTTCTGTTCTCCCACCTGAAAACGTTCCATCTCTCCGGTTGTCTGATCATCATGTTCGAACTTCATCAGTGACGAAGGGCTTAAATTTAGAGCTGTGCTCCTGGAAGTATAAGATGTGACGGAAGTGGACGGGGATGAGGCAAGCCTTCTCCCACACATCTGTAATATTCCCCTTTCGGAACTTTCACCTAATATCATGTAACTGACTCTCGAACATCGTTTGAGGCACTTTGCTGGGTGAGTCAGCTTTGCACCGTTTGTGTACCCCCCACGTACTGACCCACTCAAGCCTTGGTAATCTTGTTCAGTGCTAATTGGGTTTATCGTGACATTAGCACGGAGAACGTTATCGTTGTAAGAGGAGAAAAGACCCGCGGAAAGCTGAGCGATTTGGAATATGATAAAGAATTTGGTTCTGCATCCTCAACTTGAACAGATCAGGACGGTACGAAACGTTTCTATTTTCATTTATAACTCGTGATTAATTTTGTAGGACACGCCCTTTTTATGGCATTTGAGCTATCGTCTCAGTCTATGATATATGATGACCATTCTGACTAGGAGCCTGGAGAACCCAATGCTTCTTGTCCAGCTATTGATGCTCTCTTTTCTTCTGATTACTCCGGTATCAAGAAATGGCCCGCGCCTTCACTCGTGGATTTTTCTGAATATGCGAAAAGTCAAGTTGTGATCATGTATAATTTCCAGTATGACTTGGAGTCATTATGGTCGATTGTTTTGTGGATCTTGCTGGCTCGTGTGGATTGGGAGCCGGGACAAGAGTACGTGAGGATGATCTTCATCAATAAACTTGACAATTCGATAGAACGGCGACTTGTGTTCACATGGAAAGGATGTTTGGTTTCGCAACTTCGGGAGGTACTGCACCCGGATTTGTATCCTTTTATCGGATTCGTGGAACAGTCTCGCAGGGAGTTCTTATATTTCCTGGGAACGGAATGATCACGTGTGAGACCTCACTTCTTATTTGGATATTTATTACAGGATGACTGCGTTTTTGGGTTTGTGTTTGTTGCAATCCTTGGAAGATTTGCCGGGCCTGGTTCATTTTTACCCGCGACAAGCCACAGTATCCACCAGATTGTCAGCTGTTGGAATGACAAATCCATTCCGAGCCTGGACCTCCGATCCGAACTCTCGGACAACAATGGGATGTATCCCGCTTTCCCACTTCTTCTCCTTCATCCGTCTTTCAAACACGGGCTTTAGTGTAGATTCTCCTTTGTACCACAAAGACTTGTTCTTCCTTACATTACTAGCCCTTTCATGCCTGTTTTCTTTCATGACCCTAAGACCAGTAGACATATATAATGCGCACCCTTAGATAGGCTCCCTCAGCTCTCGTTGGTATACGTCGAGTGTCTGAGGTGAGTGAGATACAGTTCAACCTTGTTACTTCCATATATACTCATTGTCCCGTAGTCACTTTATTATTCTTACAGATATTCTAATATAGCTCTCGTTAGTATACGTCGAGTGTCTGAGTCACTTTATTATTCTTACATCAGCAACATCTCCCGAATCCGACTGTTGCCGAGCGTTCAAAACGTTCACTTTCGCCCAGTGTTAACAAAGATGAAAACAAGAGTCGTGGAGCGTCCATTTCGAAGAAGCCCCGCGTGGCTGATCAAGATCAAGACCTGCCTTTGCACTCCGAACGCCTTCTCGTTCATCGTCCTGTATGACTTTTCTCCCCCCCCTCGATGATACTGATGTAAAAGTATACCCTGTGTAATACCTTCGTAGAAAAATTTTTTCTCCCACTTCTTTTGTTTTTTTCTCTTGGGTGGTGCAGTCCCATCTTTCCGGTTGCCGGATCATCATGTTCGACCCATCAGTGACAAAGGGCTTAAATTTGGAGCTATGCTGCTGGAACTATAAAATGCGACAGAACTGGACTGGTCGGAGGCAACCTTGTCCCACACATCTGCAATATCCACCTTTCGGAACTTTGACCCAATGCCTAGGACCCAAACATTCACCACCACATTCCTTTCTCAAGAAACGCAAACCTTCGTAACTTCATTTACACCCATCTTTCCCACGTTTCCTCCGCGTCCTGGCCGACCCCTGCCGGTCCCCGTCGAGACTCGAGAGGAAACGATAACGAGAGTCGTGCAACTGACTGTGGTTTCCACATTCGAGTCTGTGATTACAATACCCGCCGAGGAGTGCACCAAAACTCTACTCACGTTTTCCCATGAAGGGACACCCGGTGGGTCGACAGAACCCGGTGGTGAACTGATAACATCAGTGCCCGTTGTTTCGAGTTCTGATAGACCTTTGCCCTCGTTGCCGACTTTTACGACGTCTCATGAGTCGGTCCAGTCGAGCTCATCTCATCTCGGCGTTTCTACATTGTCACATTCACCAGTGTCTTCTGGAGTCTCTTCTGTTGCTGCCTCTGGACCACCACCGTCAATAATGATGACCGGTCCGAGTGTCAGTCTCAGCCCTGGCTTAAGTGGTCAAGGGGAGAATCAACGTCGGCTTTCCCAGATACTTCCCGCGGTGATTGTTCCAACACTCTTCCTCGTGGCGTTGGGATGTTGTGTGTTTTGGAAGAAGCGGAAAAGGCCGCGGAGGGAATGCGTATCTGGAGTTGTCCCGTTCACCACTTCCAACGACGCTTCGAGGTTGGTGCACCCCGATCAGAAGAACTGTTTCGTAAACTCCGAACAAGGGCTGGTCGGCGGTATGGAAGGGAGGAAGTTTAAACGCTCCAATGGTCAACGAAGGTCAGTTAGAGAAGAGGGTGAGAATGTCACCCTTGGTATCGATAATGACCATCGCTGCAATGAAAGATCTGAAGAGATTCAGCGCGTTGCTCAACGGGAATCGCGTACGAGAACTCTTGATGACGTAGCGATTGCTGCGACGCGGGATGAAATAGCAAACTTGCAAGCACGGCTTGCTGATATTGAGGCACGGTGGGTGTCGGTGCCGCCCCCTGAATATAGTTCGGAAGTAGGCTAATTGCATGTGGAAGGGGTGAGGGTGGGAGAGATTTAGGTGGGAATTTCTGTGGTCCGGTTGGTGGACGGTTATGGCTGATGTTTTTGTTCTTTCACAGTGGTGATCGTTGGTTGGGAAGGGCATAGGATTGTTGTTTTGTTTACATCTGCTAGCATTCCAACAGGTTCCAGGATATTGCTTTTTGGTGTGCACATTTGGTGGTACCTGGTAGGTAATGTTAGAAAGGGGAGCAGCCACATAAAGGCCCGACGCGCGTCAAGTTGGAATAATGCGAAACGGGATCCAATTGATGAAGGGTTGAGCAAAATATTCACTAATATACACCGCAAAATCCTTTGTCTCGTATCACGCTCACAGGGCTCAGTTATCATTTTTTTTGGTGAAGCTATTCGGCTTTCAGCAGTTGTCCACAGCAGACCCTAAGCCCAGCTAGTTGCGCTTTTGGGAAGTCACCAAGGGAAATGCTCTTATGCCCATCGCGGGACTCTGGTCATCCATGATCTTCCTTGGGGAACCCTCACTATCATCGCGCTCTGTTCTTTGGTATCGGTATGAAAAAAAAAAATAACAATCCATCCTCCCAACTAACATCGCATATCGGCGCACTCAGACCTCCCGTGGAACAAGTTCAAAAACCGGTCTTCGCTACTGGAATGCCCGCCCAAGCCGGCCTCATCCACGGACGGTTTTTGAAAAGTTTCCTCGTTTGTGGTCGCCTCAACTGATCCTATCTTTGCTACTTTTGTACATGTGTTCGCTGTTGCGACTCTAGGCCCCGCAGCTTCATCCCTCGAGACGAGATACGAGATCCAGTGGATTGTCGGCGAATGCTTTTGAATCTGAAGCATCTGCTGCTAGAACTTCGAAACGTGCACTTTTGCCCGGTGGTAATGAAGATGGAAATGAGAGTCGTGGTGGGTCAGTTTTGAAGAAACCTCGTTTGGTTGATCAAGATCAGTACCTGCCTTTGGACCCCCCCCGTCTCGATGATGATGTTGATGTAGGAGTGTACCCTGTGTAATACCCTCGTAGAAAAATTCTGTTCTCCCAACTGAAAACGTTCCATCTCTCCGGGTGTCTGATCATCATGTTCGAACCATAAGTGACGAAGGGCTTAAATTTAGAGCTGTGCTGCCGGAACTATAAACTGCAAGCCTTCTCCCGCACATCTGCAATATCCGCCTTTCGGAACTTTGACCGAATGTCTAACACTCTAACATTCACCACCACATTCCTTTCTCAAGAAACACGAACCCTCGTTACTTCATTCAAACCCACCTTTCCCTCACTTCCTTCGGATTTTGGCGTGGCTGACTGTGGTTTCGAAACACGAGTCTGTGATTACATTACCCCCCGAGGAGCGCACAGAAACTCCACTTACCTGGGAACGACTTGTCTTCACACACAAGGGACGCTTGGTTTCTCAACTTTGGGAGGTATTACACCGGGATTTGCATCCTTTCATTGAATTTGTGGAACAGTCCCGCAAGGAGTGGCAGAGCTCTTATATTTCCCGGGAACGGAATGACCGCGTGCGAGACCTGACTTCTTATTTGGACATTTATTACAGGATGACTGCGTTTTGAGGTTTATGTTTGTTGGAATCTTTGGAGGATTTGCCAGGCCTGGTACACGTTTACCCGAGACAAGTTACGAAATCTAGCAGATCGTCAGCAACACCTCTGCTGCCAACCCTTCGAAACGTTCACTTTCCCCCTGTGTTAATGAAGATGAAAACAAGAGTCGTGCAGGCTCCATTTCGAAGAAGCCCCGCGTGGCTGATCAAGATCAAGACCTGCCTTTGCACTCCGAACGCCTTCTCGTTCATCGTCCTGTATGACTTTTCTCCCCACCTCGATAATGTTGATGTAGGAGTATACCCTGTGTAATACCTTCGCATAAAAACTCTTTTCTCCCACCTGAAAATGATCCATCTCTCCGGGTGTCTGATCATCATGTTCGAACCATCAGTGACAAAGGGCTTAAATTTAGAGCTGTGCTGCTGGAAGTATAAAATGCGACAGAGCTGGACTCGCCTGAGGCAACCTTGTCCCATACATCTGCGATTTCTGCTTTTCGCAACTTTCACCTAACATCGTTTGAGGCGCTTCGAGACGTTCTGTTGGGTGGGTCAGCTTTGCACCCGTTGTGTACCCCACGTACTGATCCACTCAAGCCCTGGTAATCTTATTCATTGCTAATTGGGTCCATCGTGACATTGGCACGGGGAACGTCATAGGAGTCATAGCAGGGGAGAAGACACGTAGGAAGCTGAGTGATTTGGAATATGCCAAAGAATTTGGTTCTGCATCTTCAACTTCGATGGATCTCAAGGTAGGTAACGTTGTTGATGTTTTTGTTTGTAACTCCTGAGTTGTTTTTGTAGGGCACGCCGTTTTTTATGGCATTTGAGCTAATGTCTCCAGTCTCTGATATATGATGACCAATCCTACTAGGATCCCGAAGAACCCAATGCTTCTTGTCCAGCTATTGATGCTCTGTTTTGTTCTGATTACTCCGGCAGCAAGAAATGGCCCGCGCCTTCACTCGTGGATTTTTCAGACTATGCGAAAAGCCAAGTCGTGGTCGTGTATAATATCCAATATGACTTGGTGTCGTTGTGGTGGATTGTTTTGTGGATGCTGCTGGCTCGTGTGGATTGGGAACCGGGACAAGAGTGCGCAAAGACGATTTTCGTCAATAAACTTGACAATTCGAACGAACAGCGGCTTGTGTTCACACAGAAGGGACGTTTGGTTTCGAAACTTTGGGAGGTACTACGCCCCGATCTGCATCCTTTCATTGAATTTGTGGAACAGTCGCGCAGGGAGTTGCGTAGCTCTTATATTCCCGGGAACGGAATGGTCGTGTGCGAGACTCGAGTTCATATTTGGATATTTGTTATAGGATGACTGCGTTTTTGGGTTCGTGTTTGTTGGAAACTTTGGAGGAGTTGCCGGGATTGATTCAGGTTTACTCGAGAGGAGATACGAGATCTAGTGGATCGTTGGCGAATGCTTTTGAATCTGAAGCATCTGCTACTAGTCCTTCGAAACGCTCGCTTTCCCCCGGTGTTAAGGAAGATGGATACGAGAGTCGTGGAGGGTTCGTTTCGAAGAAGCCTCGTGTGGCTGATCAAGATCAAGACCTGCCTTTGCACCCCGAACGCCTTCTCGTTCATCATCCTGTATGAGTTTTCTCCCCACCTCGATGATGTTGATGTAGGAGTATACCCTTTGTAATACCCTCGCAGGAAAATTCTTTTTTCCCACCTGAGAATGTTGGTCTGGATGTTACTCCAGGACCCGCCTTTTTTTTTTTTTACCTGTTGGGTGGTTGAGTTACATCTTTCCGGTGATCTGATCATCATGATCACTCACCATTCGAAATATCAGTGACAAAGGGCTTAAATTTAGAGCTATGCTGTTAGAAATATAAAATGCGACAGAACTGGACTGGTCGGGGGCAACCTTCTCCCACACATCTGCAATATCCGCCTTTCGGAACTTTGACCCAATGTCTAGGACCCTAACATTCACCACCACATTCCTTTCTCAAGAAACCCAAACCCTCGTAACTTCATTTGGACCCACATTTCCCTCGCCTCCTTCGGATTCTTACCCAACCCCGCCCCCGGTCCCCGTCGAGACTCCAGAGGAAACGATAACGAGAGTCGTGCAACTGACTGTGGTTTCCACATTCGAGTCTGTGATTACAATACCCGTCGAGGAGCACACAGAAACTCTGCTCACGTCCGCTCATGAAGGGACACAGGGTGGGTCGACAGAACCCGGTGGTGAGCTGATAACATCAGCGCCCGTTGTTCCGAGTTCTGATAGACCTTTGCCTGCTTTGCCGACTTTTACGACGTCTCATGAGTCGGTCCAGTCGAGCTCATCTCATCCCGGCGTTTCTACATTGTCACATTCACCAGTGCCTTCTGGAGTCTCTTCTGTTGCTGCCTCTGGACCACCACCGACAATAATGATGACCAGTCCGAGTGTCAGTCTCAGCCCTGGCTTAAGCATCCAAGGAGAGCATCAACATCGGATTTCCCAGATACTTCCCGCGGTGATTGTTCCAACACTCTTCCTCGTGGCGTTGGGATGTTGTGTGTTTTGGAAGAAGCGGAAGAGGCCGCGGAGGGAATGTGTACCTGGAGTTGTCCCGTTCACCACTTCCAACGACACTTCGAGATTAGTGCACCCCGCTCAGAAGAACCACTTTGCAAAGTCTGAACGAGGACTGGTTGGCGGTGTGGATGGGAGGACGTTCAAACTGTCTAATGGTCAGCGAAGATCTGTTAGAGAAGAGGGTGAGGGTGTCGCCCTCGGTATCGATAATGACCATCGCTGCAATGAAAGATCTGAAGAGATTCGGCGTGTTGCTCAATGGGAATCGCGTACGAGGACGCATGATGACGTAGTGATTGCTGCGACGCGGGATGAAATAGCAAACTTGCAAGCATGGCTCGCTGATATTGAGGCACGGCGGGTGTCAATGCCTCCCCCTGAATACAGTTCGGATGTAGACGGATTGTATAAGGAAAGGGTGAGGGTGAGAGAGATTTAGGTGGGAATTTCTGTGGTCTGGTTGGTGGAGGGTTATGGCTGACGTTTTTGTTCTTTCATAGTGGTGATCGTTGGTCGGGAAGGGTTCGAGATTGTTGTTTTGTTTACGTCTGCTGGCATTCCAACAGGTTCCAGGATATTGCTTCTTGGTGCACATGTTTGGTGGTGCCTAGTAGTATTAGAAGGGGGAGCGGCCACAAAAATGCCCGACGCACGTCAAGCCGGAATAATGCGAAACGGGATCCAATTGAGAGAGGAATGGTGAAGGGTTGAGCGAGATATACGCCGCAAAATCCTTTGTCTCATATCATGCTCAGGGCTTAATTATCATTTTTTTGGTGAAGCTATTCGGCTTTCGGCAGCTGTCCACAGCAGACCCTGAACCCAGCTAGTACCACTTAAGTTGGGCTTTCGGAAAGTCACCAAGGGAAATGCGTTAATGCACATCTTTGGGTCGTGTGGGACTCTGGTTATCCATGGTCTTCCATGGGAAACCCTCACTATCATCGCTGTTCTTTGGTATCTGTATAAAAAAAATAACAATCCATCCTCCCAACTAACATCGCATATAGGCGCACTCAGACCTCCCCTGGAACAAGTTCAAAAACTGGTGTTCGCTACCGGAATGCCTGCCCAAGCCAGCCTCATCCACGGCCATTGGATGGCTTTTGAAAAGTTTCCTTGTTTGTGGTCGCCTCAACTGATCCTACCTTTGCTACTTTTGTACATGTGTTCGCTGTTGCGACTCTAGGCCCGGCAGCTTCATGGATGATCGGACGATTTTGAAAGGGTCGTCACTTGTGGTTGCCTTGATTGGTGTCGGCTTTGCTACTTTTGTGTGCGAGTTTGCTGCTGCGGTCTTGGCTCTGCAGCTTTGCCTGTATCCAACAAGCGTAGTTGCGGCGAACGTGGCACAGGTTCTAGCAAGGGACTAGATAGTAGAGGAATTTTATTTTCATTGTCTTGAGAACATTGGGTTAGTAGAACACGTTGAAAGAAGACGGAGCTCCACGTACTGGCAAGTCTAGAAGAGTGGGGATCCTCCGTGCTAGGGTCAAGCCAGGTCTTTAAGTCGATGATGAATTTGACATTTGTCCTAGCCGTGTATGTCGAAAAGATGAGTCTAGAATGAGTGTCAGACTTCTAGCTGGGTTGATCACAGCTCAAGTCCCCATGTTTTGTTAGTCGCAGACCAGAGGGGACATTCTTCGATCGGGAACCGTCGTCCAGTCATGAATATCACAAACATAAACATATCTGATGACTTCCTTGAGTATCCCTTGTACTGATCGTCCGTTGACGTGGGTCAGACTCAAGAAATACTTGTAAATTATCCACCATAGGTTTAGGTCCTTTGGTGAGAAAAAAAGGACACCCACTGAGTGAAGGCTCACGCCCAGGCAAACGGACCACTGCCGGAGCACCATACACCACCCATACAATACATTCACCAGGTCACCACTACCTACGACAAACTATTTAATCTGTGCTGCAGACACCACCTCATTCGCCAACTCCGTCGCATTCCCCACATTTACCCCGTTACACTTCAAATTCACCGCCCTTGCCTCCGATACTCCCATCCTCCGTTCACTCGTATGACGTCCAAGCGCGCGGCGTTGGGCCTTTGCATCCCCAAAACATTTCTATCACATGTTACATCAGTCATCATCCATCATTCCCAAATACACAACTAGGAAACCCACCTTGAACAGCGAAAACTTTTTGGAGAACAGGGGTATCTTGGTTGATGGATTGAACAACTCAAAAAAGTTTGCATCGGCCCCGACGTTGACATCCAATCCCGCGCCCACTTCGAAGCACCCTCCAAATGAAGCATCACTCGTTGCAGGTGCGGCAGGAGCAGGTTCTGCCTTCTTGGTCGACTTGGGCGTTGCAGCCGTTGATGATGCCTTTGTTGACGTCGGCTTGGCTTTGGTCGTGGATGTCGCTTTGGCAGCTGCCTTAGAGGTCGACGGTTCCGGAGGAGCCTTTGCTGATGTTTTCGGATCCTTCTTGGGCTCGTCTTTTCCAGTGACGGAATTGACGACCGAGGAAGTTTTGTTTTTTACAGTTGATGCGGCATCCCCGATGTTACTCCCTACGTTCTTGGCGGTGTCGACAACTTTGTTTCCGACGTTCTTGGCGGTATCAGCAACCGTGCTCCCAACGTTCTTTGCTGTGTCTACGACTTTATTCCCCACGTTCTTCGCAGCATCGCCAACAGCTGTTGCAGCATCCGAGACTTTATCCTTCACGGCCCCAAAGGCATCACCAATACTGAAAGGCGTCGGAGACCGCCGAGCAAAATAATCCTCTCCGATCATACCAGACCCACGAGGAATCATTATCCCACTAACTTTGTGGCCAGAAGGCTTGTCTTCGCCGCTGAGGCCCGGAACTGCAGGATCTAAGGCACGAGGCTGGACGGTGACATTCTTCTCAGCACCCGTAGCATCGACTGTCAAAGTCATGCTTGCCGACGCATCCAAATCCACGAATACACCCGCTTCTACTGTCCCTCCCAATGCGGAGACCCCGAGATTGAGACTTGGGATGAGGTGAGCCTCGACCGTACCTGTTGCTTGGGCCGACGGTTGCGCAGAGAGCTTGAGTGCTACGATACATGATGCAGGAATCAGCGAGTTGTAATGAAAGGGGTAGCAGTGAGGGACTCACGGGTATCGTTAGGAGTAAATGCTCCGCCCTTCTTCCCGCCCTTTGGAAACACAAACTCTGCTTTTTCAATGTGATAATTCACACCCACGCGCATGTCTACATCCAAATTCAAAGTTGCCTTGGCCTGACCATTGATTTGGAACGATGGACCTATTGTCAATACACTGATCCCCTCCCCAGTCAACACTTTAGCATCACCAGAAGCGACAAGGCACTCACCCAGGGAAATCCAGTCCAGGAACTCCAACCTCAAAGAGTTTGATCTTCCCCGAATCAAGCGTCCCACCAACTCCAGCACTCATCACGATCGCACCATCCAAATCCGCCGTCATACCTACGAACCGTTCAGAACCCGACCCCCACGAAAAAAGGACAAGACCTGATACTCACTACTCGTAATCCCAAAGCTATCAACTTTAGGCGGTACAACCGTTCCACTCGCAGCAACGCCAACGCTCACAACCGCATGCGCCTTCGCCTCCAAATCAATCTTCATCTTCCCGTTTACACCTGCCGCTCCAGAACCGCAGTTTATTTCCTTATCGACAAGATTGAAGGTCTTGCTAACATCGAGCGGTTTAAGAGTTTGAGTCTTGTCGACGTCAAAATCGTTCAGAGAGGAAACTTTGTCTACGGCCCTATCGACGAAATCGCCTATCCCGCGGCGGCCATAAATCCTACTTGCTCTTCGGACGACGGCTGTGCTGTTCCCAGTGCCGGAGGTGATAGCGTCTGATACGTCAAGGTCGTCTTGTGCGGCTGCGCCGGGTACGTTGGCGCCTATGATTGCAAAGTTGACCGGGCCATTCCTGGAATTTGGTTAGCAACTGTACATGCGCATGAGAAGTGATACACACTTTGTTGTGTCCCCAGCACCAAAGTTCACATCGAGCCTTACGGCTTTTACGACGGGTGTTTCTCCATTTCGTCGGACGAGGCGTTTAGCGATGTCTTGTGGGATGGATTGGTCCGCTGGGATCCAAGCTTTGGCTATACGTGCGAATGGACCTTTGCCGCACTAAGGTTGAACAAAGAAATGCGGAAGGCAAAGATAAGTAGGTGAGAAGAAAGAGAGAGTAGGTGACGTACATTCTGTGGTAAGCGTACAATTTTACCCACAGCACCTTGTTCTTTTCCGTCCGAAGGTAACGCTGAGACCGAAGGTTCCGGAGCAGCAGCAGAACTCGCACTCGCTTTTGCACTCGATACAGCCCTCACGACCACACCCGCAGAGCTCGACCCACTCCCAGATCCAGATCCGGACGTATCAAACAGATGTGCGCAATCAGACTTGACGCTATCGTCGCCACCTCGACATACAATCCTCAAGTCCTGCTCCATTGCCTCTGGGTCACAGCCCAAGATTTCCCATCCTGCTGCTGGTGTTATATCTGCAATCGCTGTATTTGCCCCCCACTGTGTACACAAGGCAAATCTATGAAATTATTTGCTTGTAAGTTGGAAGGAGGACGTACGATTTTGAGTGTCCCAGAAGGCCCATCTTGAGACGTTGGAAGATCGTAGGAGCACACACCGTTGAAGCAGGGTTTGGACCAGTCATTTGCTGCCTGCACTTGAACCTGAACGGAAGAAATGACAAGGGCGAAGAAGAGAGCGGAAAATTTGGCCATTATCGTAGATCAATACGAATAAGAAATATCAATAAGATATGAAGATACACGCGTCAAGGAATGGTATCGTTGAACGTAGAAGAATTGAAAACCAGCCCACAGCTTGAGGCGGGAAGTCGTAGAAATATTGTGTATAGAAAAAAAAAAAGCGAAGGTAAAAGACGGCGACGAAGCGTCGTTCGGCGCAGCGAAAGCGAAAGAGAAGGGGGAAGGGATGAGAACGAATGGAGAACTCCACTGTGCTCGGATGGAACCATTTATATACCCTTTGCCGTTATGCGATGTCGGCGATGTCAATATGTCCTGTTTGTTTTCCGAGTTTGCCAAGTACTGAGGCATCATCGTGGTTAGTAACAACCACAGATATGTACTTACAGCATTGTTACTAACAAGGGTGCGTTGTCGTGATTCGCATCGCTGGTGCCTATCATAGCAACAGACTTTGATGGACACCGGATCCCCTGTGTAGACATCCATGCGATTGATACACATATTGGTGTGAACTTTTTTGATGCAAGGTTGAGATGCGCCTGAAGGGCGATGCACGGTCTATTTTTGTTGTAGGAGCGCATATACAACCCAGAATTGACCGTTGAATTGGGGTTGGCTCAAGTGAAACGACGGCGTATGCTGAAACCCAGTCAAAAGTCCCCCGTGAGATTTCTGACGATTAATAAGTAAACGTGACGTT
>JAEUWL010000684.1:0-32404 GCA_018524415.1 Podaxis rugospora
GCTTGGACTCTTTTCCTCTATCTCTCATGCTCGTTCTTGTAATGTCTCCTCCATCACTGTTTTTACGGACTCAATTTCTTCTGCTAAACATTTATTTTCCTACAGCCCTCACAGCGCTCATCAAGATGCCATAGCGGTCGCCCCTCTCCTCCACTCTTGGCTCTCCTCTTCTCCCCTTAACCACGTCCATTTCTGGTCAGTCCCTTCTTCAGCGTCATGGTCAGTCCACAACCAAGTGCATAAACTTGCCAAGTCGCTACAGCTCCCCAATAATTGACAGCAGCCAATCTGCAAATCCCTCAGATTCATTCGCAACCATCACACCAAATCATGCCTCGAAAAGTGGCAGAACCTCATGAACAATCCAGCCTACCGCGGACACTCATGGCTCACACTCGTTGACAGAGCGAACAACCCCCTCCAACCCAAGTATGCCAAAGGCGGTACTTGGCTAGCTTCACCACTTGGCCGCAATCCTAATTTGTGCGCGCACTTCACTCGTTGTGTCACTAATCACGTGCCCATCGGTGCCTTTTGTCAGCGCTTTTTCCCTGGGCACTATATCACTTCATGCCCATGCGGAGAACCGCTCGAAACATGCGATCACATCCTCGACCAATGTGAGCACTTCAAATACCCCTATGGACTCCGAGATGGCTTTTACTGGCTCATCTGGTTCCTGGAAGACAACCCAGCTGCCTTCTCATTCGCCGACCAGATTCAAGGACCCATCACTCAAGAGGAGTTCGCCACCCGCCGCCTCACCCGGAGAGAGCAACTTACCACAAACAGCATCCCAGATGTTCACTGAGGACTGCTCCACCCTTTCTTCTTATCACCTCCCCCTTTCTCGAAAACCTTCCTGTTGAGTTAGTTTGTCATCTCTCTTTCTCACTCCTATATATCGTCGTTAGCTTTTAGCTCATCATCTACTCCCCTTTTCTCTTTCACCTCTTTCTTTCTTTCTCTTTCCTTTTCTCTAGTTTCGGTATTGGGACTGCTATCGTGCACCCGTTTGTAGTAGCTAGCCTATTGCAATAAACTCGGATTTAAAAAAAAAAAAAAAAAAAGAAATGGAAAGAAATGTACGCTCGTTAATAATCGCATATACAATGTCTGACCTGTACTGGCAGCTGTCCCATCACCCCATTTACTGACTATGCTCATTGGATAGCATGAAGTGTCTGTCCCTTCATGAATTTTACCCATGTATTCACACATGGCATCAGAGAGTATGGGGACAAGAGCGTAATTAATAATTGGGATGGAGGGAAGCTCGAGTTAAGTCTAATCTAACATGTATGTGCATATAACTAATTCTTTGACTCTAGAATTCCAAAGGAGGAGAGGGAGTTGAATGATTGCATTTGGCTTGATATGGTCCAGAGCGTACCTGGACTTATGAATAAATTTGATGACCTTGTTGCCAAATTCGATCTTTTCTTCCTTCTCGCTAAGAGTGTAAGAATTGCAAAGAATATATGCACTCTGGCTGACCAGATCTACTCTTTAATAGATGACCCGAGCCGCTGGACAGGCTCACTCCGAAGACGCGAGCTCGCTGAAGCTCAAGGGCCTCGACTATATCGCAGCAGTCATACCCGGTGGCAACATTGAGCCTCCGATCAAGGCATCTGCACCAAAGGAGACAAGCAGAGGTTGGGCCCACCCTCAGATCCAGGAGCTTCTGTTATCTGTTCGGTATCACAAGGATTATGAAAAGGACCCAGAAGGGTTAGATTTGTTGATATTTTATACACTCTGCTGACATTTGCAACCTTATAGCACAATCGCGAAGATAAAAGCAGGTTCTCTCAAGGTTAAGGCTAACATGTTTCTGTCTTTTATGTATTCTGCTGGCAAGTATAATCCCTGGAATGTGCACAAGGGCCTCCTCGAGGGCCCCCTTGGAATTTATGTATGTATCTTGACAGTTTCTGAAACATTATTTACATACTGTTACAGGTATACAAGCACCTCTTCACTGGCCCCAGCTCAGCAACCACGTTGGAGTTTAGGAAAGTGAAAACTCGTAGTGGTCAAGCTAAATTGCACCACCTCAGGACTGTCACCCCAGCAACACTCGCTTATGCTATCCTCCATGTATGCATTTGCTTTTGACGAGGACCAAATTAAGCATTATTCCAGACCCACTATATGCTCTGGGGTGTTGATGACTGGCGCACTGAAATGGATAAGTTTGACAAGATCAAGTTCTTCAATAACCTGGTTGACCTCCTCAGCAACGAAAAGGATCCTTGGGCTATAAAGACTTTAGAACGTTGGACTCGGTTTGTAATTTGCTTTGTCTCGAGTTTCGTCTACTCTCATTGTTTTACAGTCTGATCTTTGGAACGCCAATGTCGGGAGGGGATGGTAATGACTCGAACGATAGTGAAAACAACTTTGCCCTGTGTCTTAAACAAACTGGACAGCCCATTGATGCTGGAGAAGACAGGGATAGCTCAAGTGATGAAGGAGATAGTTACATTCAGAGGGATACCAGCACTCGAGCGAATGGTGGTAGCAATGATACTAATGGCCGGGATAACCGCAACAAGACTAACTCACATACTGATGATACCACTGATGAAGAATCAAGTGAAGATGATGAGAGTGGCAATGACAGTGTGTATGTAACTCTTTTTGTTTCTTTGCTACAAGTTGTCTAACATCTTGTTCAGTATCGAGATGCCACCGCCGCCTAAGATTCCTGTCAAGACTCCTGTTTCGAAAAAGATCACGCTCACGCTCTCCCATCACAACAAGGAAATGTACCAGATGGCCGAACGTTCAGATAAAGGTCAAGAGGTGGACGAGGACAGCGATGATGACAGCGTGTCCCAGGGGGATACGAACCAAACAGAGGAGTAAACGCGTTTGTTCCATTACTACCAGTTCACTGACGTCTCGTTCAGTATCGAGATCCCACCTCCGCCTACGATTCCTAGAAAGACTCCTGTCCCAAAAAAGATCATGCTCACGCTCTCCCGTCGTAACAAGGAAAATCGGCCTCCTTTGGAGACTCCCGTGCGTAACACTCGTAGCTCTGCTCGCTTGACGATTCGCTCACCCAGTGGTTTGGCACTACTCGAGGCAAAGGCAAGGGCAAAAGGGAAATGGTCTCATGCAGAGATTGATGATGAGAATGATGATGGTATATTTACTCTTTATTCGTTCTATATTTGCCAACATTGAAATTCCAGGTGATTTGATGGATGGTAGCATGCAGAAGAAGAGAAGGAAGTATTGACAGCCTGGGACTGTAGGATATGGACCCTCATAATAGAAATAATCATTTGCTTCATTATTGTGATTTGTGAGATGCCTGTCGAGTGTGATATCCGGCTAGCTCTTGATTGAAGAGCCCAGCTAGCCACCACCTTCACGGTAAAGCCTTCCACTCTCATAGGATGACGGCTGAACCCTGCTTTCTCATAGGATGCTGGGCTAACCTTCCATTCTCATAGGATGCTGGGCTAACCTTGCTTTCTCATAGGATGATGGGCCAACCTTGCATTCTCAGAGGATGCTGGTAAGCTCTTGTATTCTTGTGAGATGACAGTCAATGTCTACCAGGGCATGTACAGCTTCATATCTCTGACCTTGGTTTCATTGACTAACATACATGTATGACTATGTATTATTTACAAGCACTGTCATACAAGAGAATCATCCCATAAGATGGCCAACCTCTGCCAACATTGGGTCACCGAACCATGATTAGGTATGTATGTTTTCAAGTTTGAGGTATTCAGGATTGGTGGTGCTTGGACATGACTGGTAGATCTTATGCTGACTTGTTGGCCCTTGCCAGCTCTGAGCCCTTTCACTGATGATCGATCCTGTAAGATGGTGGCCTAGTGGTGTACCTCAAGGATGGCAGTGCAATCATTAATATGATAGTATACTGTGTGAAATTTGCCCGATGCCATTAATATAAGAACGGTCATTGCAAGCAGCGGCTGCAGCGGCCTTTTGGCTGCTACAAGTGACTTATCGAAAATCTGGTTAATAGCGGTCTTAACTATGAGGATTTAATTAAAAACCTATCATCACAACAACTCAACAACATCACATTAATCGCAGTAAGCTATCAGCCTCAACCAACCTCCTCCGTCCTCCCCATGTTCAAGATACCCCTACTAAATGCAGTAGCCACAGCCTCGAACCCTTTCTCCTGTACCTCTGCAAGGAATACATCATGTTGATCCGCCAATCTCTCATTATTCCTCCGGATCTCTCTGATAACGCTGTGCTCCCTTGCGCAGTTCGGGCACTCCGTATCATGCTCTTGGATGCACCTGTGAAGAAAATCACAATCAACCCGTTGCCAATCTCAGTCCAAGTCCAAAGTCATTCACGCACCTCTGATGATAACTGTGACTACACATAAAGTGTACCGCAGGCAAGTCCAACTGTGCTTTGCATATCGCACACCTCGTAACATGGAACACCTTCGGATGTTGCGTATCTGTCAGCTCTTCTACCTGTTTCAACTTTTCAGCCGTCTCCAGCCTATACGACCTGATCAAGTTCTTATCCTATAGAGAATCCAATCAGCAACAAAACATCCATTAAGAGCGCAAGCAACACTTGCTGACCTCCTCAATCTCTTCCCGACTTTCCTTGATCCTCATCATCAACCACTCCTTCACAAGCCCAACACTCGCAACTCCATTCCTACTCAACAGCTGCACCACCCCAAGTGGCGGCATAATCCCGCCTTCCTCAACTTGGTCCAGGATCTCTCTCAAATCCTCTCTATGCTTCGCCAACAGCTCGTGTGTGGACGTCAAGAACCGTAACACAAGAGGGAACAGCCCCAGATGATTCTCGCCATACGTCTTAAGGCCCTCAACAACCTTCTTCGACGCACTTGCATCGCCAGCCTTGGATCTTTCAATCCAAAACCGTATGATATCTTCATACATCCCCAGTCTCTCCCAAAGAAGGACCAGACCATCCGTAAACCCATGGGTCGAACAAAGGATAAGCGCATGTGTAGGGTCGTACGGCAACGAATGACTCCTCAAGACCTTCATCGCCTTCTCCTTCAACTCTTTCCCCTTTCCCTGCTGGTCTCCTCCCTGCACAGAATCAGGTAGTGTCAAATACAACTCCAACAACGTATTCCAAATCGCCACCTGATCCTCCTTCTCCTGAGGGTCACTCTCCCCTTCTGGGGATGCAGGTGAACCTTTCGCTCGTTGTGTAGAAACATGTTCCGCGATAGACCCTTCGTCTACACTCTGCCCGTATCGTCTATATGCAACCGTCTCCAAGAACACGACAAACTGTTCCATGTGGTCCACAAAATGCGCGAAATACACCCTTGGCGATGGCAGTCTCACAGGCTGTGGCTGGGGAATAGTTACGGTCTGAGCTCCTGTTGCAGTAGCCGTAGCCGTAGCCGTAGCCGTAGAGATCGACGAAGTAGTAGGCCGAGGAGGCGTAGTCGTACCCGATGTGGATACATTCTCCGGTCTGACCGTTTTGATTGAAGGAGATGGTGGTGTCGCGTCCGACGCGATTGAAGTTGTAGGTTGACCTCGATGTAGCGCAAGGTAGGAGAGATATGAAGGTCCACTAGTCGAAGTCGCCGAAGATGGTTGTTTTGTTACTGCCGATGTCGATTCTTCGGATTCCACGAGCGATCCAGTAGTTGTACAAAGGTCGATAAGCAATTGAGTCGTTTCTTCAGGCAAGCTGTGCAGCATTGCTCTTCCATATCTCGCCAAATTGCTCTCGGCCTACATGAAGAAAGGGTGAGCATACAGCAAGTAGGTGGTCAGCCAAGGAAAAAAGCAAACTCACAGCTTCAGGTCCCAATTTCCTAAGATATGCCCCGGCATCCCTGAAATCTCCAGCATCCTCAATTTGAATCCTCAGATAGTCTTCGTGCCTTTCATACTTCTTCGCCAAATACGCCGCATGTTCAAAGTACCCCGCTTGTCGGCACACCCTAATCGCTGTATCCAAATCAAACGGCAGTTCTCCAGAAGCCGCGTCAGTGTTTCGTTTCGACTCCGTTTTGATGAAACTGTCGAGGCGAGCAACATCCTTGAGCTTGGTATAGGTATTGAGGAGGAGGGTAGTATGGTCCGAGTTTGCAAGTCCGAGAGAGTGGAGTTCTTGAAGGTAGGTTACGAGGTTATGGATGCGTTGTGCGTCAAGGAACTGTAGTAATTATTAGCAACAAGCTGGACTTTCGGTTCTGGGTGTGGGCGCACTTTTCGGATGACATAGCTAGGTTGTAGATGCCCAATTGTCTGCACAAACTGCTGCATTGCACCATCATAATCACCCTTCGAATACAAATGATCGCCGTACTGCCGATGGATATCGGCCACGCTCGATTCATCCAGGTTCTGCGTCTTGGCTACGTTAAGAGCGAGGGGGAAGTATGTTTTGCGGTAGAGCATATCCAGTTTATCTGCCGTGCTCTTTTCTTGTAGACACAGTAGCTGCATACACCCGAGTTAGTGACTCCTTCCCCAGAATCGAGACCATATATAACGCACCTGGCCGTCCGATGTCAAGATGTAGATATTACCCCACTGCGATATCACCTCCCTCACACCTTCCCTAAATGGCCCAGAGTACGCGACGATTTTGTTCTCCGGATCGAACACGGTCACCTTGGTGATGTCTGTCTCGCTGGGGTTCGCAGAACGAGCCACGTAGTGCCTTACTGTGGCAGACGCGGCAGACGCACTTGGGATGAAAGGAGGTGAGACAATGACAAGGTAGTTGAGGTGTGTATGAATAGATGATTTGCTGCCTTGCAACACAGTCAACGGCAGTTTTACGAATTTAGATTGCGAGCGTACCTTCGTAGGCCCAGCAGTTCCCCCTCCCCTCTGTGTTACACACATAGATCGCCTCATCTCTCGCAACAACGATATCCTTCCCTCTCCAGTCCATACTAGCACACCCAAGCCCTGTACCAATCTCATCAACAACACTCGGCGTACCACCACTTCCTTTCCCCGACGCCTGGTAACATAACACGCGATTTGTCGTTACGACGAACAAGTACAGGTTCGGAACTTCCTCTGTTGGCTCGCGGAAGCCGAGACCTGTTATGGGTTCGGTTGGAGACTCGTGTATTGTCCGAATTTTCGGGAGGGACGTAAGGGAGGTGGATGATGATAGAGATTGGTCGAGGTGCCGGTAGAGGATTACAGTGCCGTCGCCGAGACCGATGGCAAGGTGGGAGAGGGTGGCTGAAAGTGCGACGGTTGTGACCTGAGCATGTCGATGTTAGTAACGGATAAGGAGCTTGCAAGCAGACAACTCACAGGATGCGGGCGGTTGCTGAGTTGGATTTTTGTTGAACGCAGAAGGACAGGGGCACCTGTCTTGTTGTCAAAATTCTGCATGTCCCAGATCTTGAGTAGAGGTGAGCGGATAGTGTCCTCTTCCTGTCATGGTTGAGTGATTACTTGGTTTGAAGGCATGAAGCACACGCACGCCTAGTGTTACAAGAATGTCCCTCCGTTCGACCATATGCGTTACTCGCCCACCAACGTGCGCGATCCAACTGCTAACTGGTTCAAAATCACGATTAAGGAGGTGTATACTGCCATGTATGTCTGCGACAAGGACTCCGGATGAGGAGGAAACCATAGTGGAGATTTCTGGCGTTGCCTTTGAGGATACAGTCAGAATCAACAGATGCAGACCTATGTTCAACTACGCACCTTGAAGATATCCGGTGAACTATCGAGATCATGTACATCCTTGACTGGAACGACGTCAAAGAACGGGAACTGTCGCCACTGTATCTCGCGTCAGCAAACCAGAGATCCAAGTTCCTTTACAAAGCACTGCAACTCCGCGCGCATACGCTTAGGAACATGGCGAGATACTCACGGCAGGTGCAGCTGACCCAGCAGCGCCTGAAGCTTTCGAAGTCGCGTTGGCGGCCAGTGTCGTCAGCGTCGAAGCCATAGCCGTTAACTACTGGACCGTCGCCACGATCGTAGTCGTACAGAATCCAGAGTGAAGGGTCAGTATACCGAAGCGATGAGGTATTGGCGTCACAGAAGAGGAAAGTAGTTCTCACGGAAGCACACATCAGCTGCAAACGGTCCTGCCCGAACTTGCACCCTACCCCTTCCAACTCTCCTTCCAAGGTGAACTCTGTCGCCGTCCCCGTCTGAACAACCGCTCACCACAGCATCCAGTATCTTAATACATTCATCTACCAAAACAATGGCTTTCCTCGGACTCCGCAAGTGGCCCACCCCTGTACGTTTGGCACGGCATAAAAACCACGCGTCTGTTGACACCTTCCTCATCGTTACTCGTGCAGGTCGTTAAGCCTTTGTGGCCTTTCATGGTTTCGGGAAGCATCACTCTCTACCTTGTGGCTAAGGCCCAAGAGAGCAGTATCCGCTGTGCGTTCCTTTCTCACTCCCTTTTCTGGGGTTAGAGTGCTGACCTGATGGTTATTTTAGCTCCTGAATGGCGCAACGACCCTCGTAACCCCTACGCTGCCCAGCTCGCTAAGGAGTCATTGCATTAGTAGTCCGAATGGTCGACTGTTTCTTCCATTCATCTCGCTGAATAATAGAAGCATTGCACACTTTTCCATTGCACGAGTTCTTACTGCACCGTCCACATTCGAGATGTGTTTGTTACACCTCTGTTCACTAAATGGGGTGGGACTCTCGAGTTCAATGATCCTTAGCACTTCGGCAAGATTTCTGAAGGACAGCACTAATCGTGACAATACTGTGATTTCTCTATAACATTTATTTTGGCTACACCTGTTTAAATGGCATACAGACGCCCCCTGGGCCATGAAGACCACTCTACAAATGTCACTCTCGCCGGCAAGCCTGGATGCGCTGCAGAAAGGTCTGGTCTTACCAAGTGACGGACTTGCGATGGGCTGGGGTCACTAGACCCGCAGGTCCAGGCAGTGTAGCTGTCCAAAAGTACCCTATCTTTCGATGCCAACTTCGCGCAGCAAGAGGAAACAAACCTGCAAGTGAAGTAAAGGCATTAAGTGAAAACAAAGCGAAAAGCTCTTTTCAAATGAGTTCTGATTTGACAATGTAACATCCACAATGACGCCAATCGACTTATACCAACGGGACTGAATCTGCTGCGCGACTACCTATGGTCTCAGCTCTGGTCCTTTGCACACCACAGATCCTCCGTCGACTTTCCGCAAAGATTCATCGGCCTTTGCCGTATAAACCAAGTTTGAGGGGGAAGTGACTAGACCGAGGTGCCTCCAGTAAATGACGCCAGCGAGGTTCTTTTCCTCCAGTACCGCAACTGTTTGCAGTCGGATTTCAAAGCCGGATTGTCCAAAAGGGCCTTCGTTACCGCCAATTTCTCGGCGTTGTGCTTATCCTCTTCCAACACCAATACCAAATTACCAGGGGGACGAGTAACACCAGCAGGTTGCCATCAACCGAACCAACCACAGTGGCATCAGTCGGGACTGGTGCACGACTCCGGCATTTTAGATGCCGAAAGGAGGAAGCACTCGTGTTCTCAACTTCGAGGACGATGCGGTCCACTGCCATAAACTAGGATACCCTCGAACACGCGAAACTCTGGGACATTCAGGCACTCAGAATGTGGGTGTTTTCCCTCCCTATCGAACCGCTGGTCATACAAAGGGTGTCTCCGCACATCTTCAAAGAAGTATTATACGAACGGACTTATCGAATTCATTGGGGACGATATGCCACCATCCAATGGGTCATTTCCGTCGACATACAAGCAAATAGCTTGAAGTTAATGTGCTTCATGTGAGCTTTGTGTTTGCGTACGTGACTCCTGTCATCAACAATCTTGATGCTCCGGCGAGGCAATGATTGCGCAAAATGAAGCATTCCGCAGCGAGATTTACAGAGAGTGGTCTTTTTGATTGAGTAAGACGCTTTTATGACCCTCAGAGCTTCCTGTCCTTATACATAGACGTGTCGGACATTGACACTCGAAGCTTGAAGCTTGGTGTAAGTCCGGGACCCTAACACTAACAAACAACCGACTCATATAGCTTCCCGCCGGACTTACAACCTTTCCCTAATTATCTTATCTCCCGTCTTTCCTGTCTTTCACTACGATACGTGTATCCCCTTTTCCCGTCCATAATACCCCACCGAGAACATCCAACTCCCGTGTGACGTGAGTCCTATTATCATCCTACGGGCTTTCACTTGGGCGGGTCATGATCTGGTTGTGATGTACGTAAGCATATGGCATCGTCCAGTTCAAGGCGCCACTGCGGACTCTCCCAAGACAGCCAACACATGGCCATGCCTGCCGTGTGCCGCAATTCCACCATCGCGGTGATCTGTTATCGATCTCTCCTTCAGTTCTACTTCACCAGTGCCGGCAGAACCCCAAAACTTGCGCACCAGAGCTTATCGTCTGGCGAGAACCAAGCAAAGCGTAAGAAAGACGATGAGTGGGGCCGTCCTCTTCTATTCCAAGAAAAAACAAACAGATGCCCGAAGAAAAATATCATAAAGGATGATCCTAGTACCAAACCAGCCGCACAGTCAAAGCTTAACAAGGTTACGCCGGGCCAACGAGAATCCGGAACTGTCTCTGTGAAGTGATCTTCGTCATCTACCGCTGGGGGCCAGGAGTCTAAATAGCAGCAGCACTACCACACTCGCGGAGTCCTGGCACGGAAAACCTCTCCCAGGTCATCTACTTCGTCCGTGACCTCTCTTTCGGTTGCTCTCTCAAAGTTGGAAGTATATCCAACTGGCAAGGGAAGCGGGAGGCCAAAGAGCAGCATCTTGTCGACCCACTTTTTCTCCAACGCGACGCGGATGCTGGGGGTGATCAAGGACCTCTGTGAGGCATTCAGTGGTGTCCCGTATGTCAAGGGCGTGGCGGGCTTAGTGCAGCACATAATCGAAATTGCTGACATCAGTGGACAAGGTATTGATCCGTTGCTGATGCTTCCGATGCATTTTAGCAAGTGCAAGCGTGCAAGGACAAGTGTCAAGCCCTCGTAAACAAGGTTATCCTGTTCTCCCAGGGTGTCTTCGAAGGTTTGCTCGGTTTGTCAAGGACAACAAATCCAGGAGAGCAGCTACAGAGCCTGGAGTCAGATCTGCTCGCTTTTCTTCGGTAGAATTCTCTCCGTAACTCACCGCCCAGCGTTCTCGAGGGCATATACACTACTTTGGACAGTCTTACGATCCAACATGTTTCCTAGCGATTCCTTCGCTATATCGCCCGTACCGAACTCTTGGAGTCCATTGCAGAGCAGGAAAAGAACTTGGAAACATATATCCAATACTTCAATGTAGGTACTATACTTTCCGAACTCTCAACACATACGCATACACTCTAGGCGAGGTCCAACATCGCAGTTCGCTTGGGCTCAAGCACCCATTCTTCTCAAATTACCCTGGTTCTCACCCTTCAGATGCACCATCGCGCCCCAGGTGCACGATCAAATGACCAGTCTCGGTACCTCCAGCGCTTTACGGAAGAGAAAGGAAGTTAATACTACCGTAGATCTCCTCATAGCGCCCAGCCAACAAGTTCATCTAGCTATCCTTGGGCCTGGCGGAGTGGGCAGGACGTCTTTAGCTCTCAATCCTAACAAAAGGGTTGTATCCAAGTTTAACGGGGAGAGATTCTTCCTTTCTTGTGATAGTACCCCCTCCCTGGACCCCTTCATTTACGAGCTTGCGTCTGCATTAGTCATTGCTGGAGACGGTGTCTCATCGCTACTCCTTCAATCCATTATCCTTCGGCTGCGGCAGCGACCATGGTTTTCGACAATTTTGAAACGTTATGGGCTCCATTGCGTACGCATTCAGACGTCGAGCCCTTCTTATCAGATATCTCCTCTATCCTCACTGTCCTCATTACACCTCGTGGCTCATAGCACCCAGCTGGCGTCGAATGGTCACAGCTTCTTCCTCTTTTTAAACCTGTTGACCTTCAATCTGCCCAAGCGTTGTTCAGCAAAATATCTCACGAACCCAACGATTCCTATACTACCGATCTCATCAGAGACAACAGAGTCACTCTGGGAGCAGTGGATCGAGGAAAAGACTATGATGATCGAACGCGGCGAAGATCGTCTAGCAAACCTGGACACCTCCATTCGGCTTTCCTTGAACAATCCCAGGATGAACCACGACCCAAGCACACTACCTTTTCTCAGTATCCTTGCGCTCCTGCCAAATGAGATCTTTCAAGCTTGCGATTCTCATGTTCCAGAAATCATCATTGTCAAACGCGCAGTTAACACCCTATGATAAAACGCCCTTATATATGAAGATACGGATCATACTACGCCTACTCAGTCCCATACGGCATTATGTTCTCTCCCACTATCGGCCTTCAGAAATTGCAAATGAATTCATTGAGGAGTACTTTGTACAGTTAGTGTTGCTGGGAGGCAACCACGTCATCTCAGTGCGCGACCGACTTCGAGGTGAGATCGGGGAGATCGAGGTGTTGACGAAGGCACCGAAGTCACCAAGGCCAATCGGAGACACCATTGCTGTGATTCTGGCATTGACAGAGTACACCCATGTCTCTGGAGTCGGATCAGGTAAACCCCTAGAACGAGCCATCGGACAACTGGAAAAGCTCATCCAGTTGAAACCAAAGCCACGAAAATCGATGCGAAAGACACTTCGCCCATTCTTCCTGGGCCGTGGCAGCAAAGGCAGCTTGGACGAGGACTACGAAGCTGGAGACGATCTGGACATGCTCCAAGCCGATTGTTTTGGATGTTGGGGTCAACTTCTCAGTAGGCAAGGCCGCCACGACCAAGCCAGGGAGAAATCTGCGCTTGCGTTAGAGTCGCACGTCCAAAGAAAGGATTTGGCGGGACTAGTGGTAGATTTGCACAACTTGGGGTGCTTGCTTATGTTGGACGAGGCACTGGAGAAGTCCACTGCTGCGCCGCAGTTGCATGAGAAAATTGGTAATACCGCGGCCACGGCATATGGCATAATGGGACTGGGATAGGTGTATCTTTAGCGATGCCAGTTGCCTCTGGCCCAGGAATTTTCGACGAAATGAATGGCGAGGATGAAGACCCCATCGGACGGATTACAGCGCTCAATAATGCATACACTCTCTGCATGGAATAAGTTCGCGGAAGCAGAGGGTTATTTTCACCAGGCGATCCAAACGAATGAGTCTGCCGGAGACGTTGTCTGGTCGTATTAAGTGCGCGCAGTGGAAACTCTCGGAAGCCATCGAGGTATCCGAGTACACTCCAGTGCGATCTGAAGTACCTAGCATATACGTTCGCCCTACTCGGACGTGTGGACAAGGCACAGACAATTCTGGAGGACGTCAAAGCCATGTACAGATCCTTCGAAAACGTGGTTGGACTTGCAGAGGTTAACATAGCACAAGCGGAAATCTGGGTTGTTCAGGGAAAGTTGGATGAAGCCGAGACTGTCGCGAAGGAAGCTGTAGATGTGATGGAAGGTTTAGATTGCCGACTTGGAATAGCGCACGCCTTGCATATCCTTAGTGGTGTCGAACTCGCAAAAGGAATGTACAATGACGCGAAGGTGTGTGTCCAACTGGCACTGGGCTTCACAAGGAAGTTGGGAGTGTGCAAGGACAGGCGGACGATCTGACGCGCTTGGTAGAAATCCTGGTGATGGAATGCGAGAACGGCGACACCACTCAGTCTGTCGGCGGCTCGGGAGACGTGAGCATAAAGTGCATAAGGTTGGAAGAGGCCACCAAAAACTTAAACGAAGCTATGACCTTGCACGAAGGAATCGGTGATAGAGTGGGCGATGATTGGTACCTCCGTGCATTGCTCGGCATGAAACGAGGGACCGTGGAAGATGCAGAGGATGCGGTAAGGAATGCTTTGGAGATGCACCATGCTGAAGTCGTCTCAAGGAGAGGACTATTTGCTATTGGGTTGCATATTGAGGACGCAAGGAACAAGAGCTGAAGGTATCCAGGTCGTTGGTTTGGGCGCTGGCGTATTCCAGAAGATAGGAGCCGAGAAGGAGGTTCGAGCCTGTCGGAAACTCACGGAGGAAATGGCTGGATGAACCGACCTATTGAGTGTCTGGACACTAATTATCAACTGTATTTGGCAGGGATCGCAGGTGGAGCGATTGCATGAGTAGACAGTATGTATAATGACATCTTTCGTAAGTTCATATCCGATAAGGTCAGGTCGTTATTGTTTGTGGATAAGCTGCATATGAAAAGCAAATCCTGAGAGTGAATACCCGTTGTCGTTGAGTATGCCAAATCCGTGCATTCGTATGTACCACCCCTGATGATCATGTTGAAAGAATGGAACTTCTTTCAACAGCCACCGCGGCAATGTTCACGTACTCGGCTTCGGTGAAACAAGAAGGCTGTCGGATGCTCGAAGATCCCACACCGAATACCCTCACCTTCACGCCTCTTCACATTCACCTGGATTTCCGATCACGGAGGACATCTTTCGCCAGAAACAAGGGCCAAAAGTGGCTCAACTACCAACTTCGAAGGGTGAATTGGATTTGGATCACAATAGAGTAGAGATGCTGCGAAAGCAACTCACGAACGACAGGCATATGCCTATGTTGACTGTTTTGGACGCGATAGCCCCAGGTGGAGTGGTTGCGGTTGATTCACTTGAGTTACAAGCGACTGGCGCCATGATAGAAGGAAGTACTACGGCAGGTTCGGCCGACTAGTAGCTTCACTTGTTCACCATCAGTATTCAAAACACTGTGTTTCTCACATCATTGGAAGGTGACGTGGAAACAGTGGGCGTTGACATTAGGATCTGATAATGGGACCAGCAACGTTGGAAACCAGGCGTGGGCATAACAGGCTTGAGAAAGGAACGAAATTTATGCGTATTAGCTTTCGCGACAGGCCGATCGCAGGACTAGATTGACATACCTCTTTGAAAGATGTATATGGCACAATTTTGCCCCATGGATTGAAATGAACGTGGAAATCCCACAATAAACCTTTACAAATTACTTACCTCTCCAACATGGGTTTTCTTTCAGGGTTATGTAGTGGACTGTATTCAATCATTGGAGCAGCATCTGACGGAGATATTTATTTATAGGGAATGCACAGCAATTCTGAGTTTGCAAGTCAGGTTCATCAGGGGCCGCGGCTTCCCGCACCCATACATAGAACCACATACGAGACATGAGGAATACACAAGCTTCGAATGTTGTGCTGCTACCAGTGTTGAGGAGTTGTTAGTGAAGATTCAAAAAACGCCTGTTCCTCGGGGACCATCTATCATCGATGACTACCTTTGGATGTTTTTCTGGAGCTAGTACCAACACTACAGAGAGTCCCGAACCTAGAATACTTGGACTCGAAGCAACGATGCATCCGTCACATCTCACGGTGTAAAGGCTACCTCGATTACTCGGGGAAACTCTGCGGGCTCATGACCGAGTTTCACCTTCCTTCGACGCAGTACCAGCACCAAAAGATGGAAGTCGCCCAACCACCCCACCTTGTCGATCTACTGAAGATATGCAGACGCGAGATCTATGAATAGTTTTCAAGCTCATGGTCAGACAGACGCTGTAAATGAGTCAGTGATAATGGATAAATAGCATTAGGGACCAGTATCTGCCTTCTTCCTTCATGTGGGCCAAGTGGCGTATGGAACATGATCACAGGGCCCAGATAATCATCTCTGGAGCTGTTTCCTGCGATGAGGCACTAATCACCGATACGTAGTAGTCACGGCGCAGTCAATAACCTGGCCAGAATTATGAACATCACGATTCGCACATGTAGTGCCTTGTATGTATACTAGAATGGTGAATCCCTCCCACAACAACATTCATCGGAAGCACTCTATAAAGGGCCATCTGTCAACTAATGGACAGGAGATACAAAGCCATTTTTGCTCTACCCGCTTAGTTCGGGGCACCTAATTTTCAATCCCGATTCTCATTGCCTGTCATTCGTCATATCCTATGAGACGCCAACGTTGCTGCGAATCTTCAAGCGAATGAATTGGAGTTCTCATGTCATTAATGGGGCAGTCTCGTAGCTGTTGAGACTAATTCGCTAAGCGATGCTCAGAAAGCCTTGGCTTCGAGATAGATGGTATTCTTAGGCATCAGAATTGGATCTGGTACGGAATTTGAAGTGGGTTCGAACAACGGACATATCAGAACATTGAACCCACATTGTCACCAAGTGGCCATGTTAAAGGCTCTGGGATTGGCCAGTAGAAATACACGAAATACGCCAAGTAGCAGTACATCTGACGTTGATGGAATGATACCTGTGAAGAACTTCGTGGTATCCCTCCCAAAGGGACGAAAATAGATAAGAGTGCCATGTCATTACTGCTTGTGCGCAGATAGGCAAGGAACTCAACGTGGGTGAAACAATATGCAGGAACACAGGGCGTCCAGAAGGATCTCCGCGGGCGTCATTGTGACGATATGCAAGAGTCAAGCGAGTCGAAAAATGATCGGCAAGTATAAATTATGAAGTACGGACTGCTCGACACCACAGTTTTGCCGTCAGCCGTTCTCCCAATATGTCGCCGATACCTCCCCTTTCGCAAGACAGACAACTTTTGCCTTCACTTCCTCCAGAGCTTATTCTGGAGATCGTATCCTGCGTCGTTGAGCCCCGTTCAAATCCCACTGGGAGAGGACCACATGGGGATTGCATGTCTTTCTCGTCTCGGATGAAGACACTTACCAATCTCTCCTTGACGACACCATCCCTTCGCGCACTGATTATCTCCTCACCTACGTTCTGGTCCGAAGTGGAGATCAAGATCATCAAAGACAGCGCCTGTTCTCCACCACTGTCCTTCTTGAACGAGTTGTTCGAGAGGTCGAGGGAGGTCAAAATGTCGGTGCGCGTGGTGCATTGGGGCGAGGAGCACGAAGATTTCAACAAAGAAAAAGGATGGGTCCGGGTTCCGGGTGCAACGAGAGAGGTCCGGAGATTGTTGGAGAAGAATGAACATCGCATCGAGAAGCTATGCTTTGAATTCCATCATCTAAACGGGACGGAGTATACAAGTCGAGGTGTCGAGAGAGGAAGTTGGACGTCATTGAAACATCTGGAGATGTACGCATCTGATTGGGCTCGTGTCCATTCAATGCAGATGGGCTGGGTCTCGACCTTGCTCGCGAGCGCGTCTCCGGAATCATTCATAGTCAGGGGAAGTGGGACGTTTGGATGGTCAATATTAGGGAAGGACATGTGCCGCCTCAAGAAATTGCGCATCCAAACCGAGGTTCCGGAAAGCCTAGCAGTCAGCATCATTTCGCGGACTCCTGCTCTGGAGGATTGCAACTTCAGTAGAATCGTTCAAGTGTCCCAAATCGGGTCGCAGTCTCGGGGGGGACCATCGAGTGGAATCGAGCTGTCAGCGCTGCGAAGACTACACGTGGGTTCATTACGAGGCGTTGGTCCGTTCTTGAACATGTTCGCAGCACCACGGCTACGCGAACTCGAGATTGATTTTGTGGAGACAAAGAGGGCGAGGTGGGAACAAGAAGGTTTTGCTCGGTTTATTGATCGGTCTGGGTTGAGTTCGAGATTGAAGAAGCTAGCCGTGAGAAAGGGTGCAATGTCGCAGGCGAATCTGAAGGAGTGTGAAAATATGTTTTACCCGAGGATCTCGGTAGAGCTGATCCCGTAAACAGCTTTGGAATGTCGTATTATTGACGCCCCCTAACGGGCAATGGGCGCTGCTATGTATTTATTATCAAGGGCTCATAACTCCTGGTAGAGAAACGAGCTTATATGATATGCGGTGGAGATTAATTCCATAAGAAATGGTCTTTCCTCAACGCGGAGTAATACACGCAAGTCAGGATTCAAATGAGCGTAAGATGTAATTCTTGGTTGAAGATTTGGGAACTCGTTTGAGGTCAATAGCCTGGGCCGAGGGTTTCCCTGGTTGTCTCTCTTACAAAAATCGCCGCCGTTGAAGCACCAGGGAAGTGTTCAGAACTTTTGCGCGGAAGGCTTGGAATGAGCAATCTTCGTTCTTGTGATCTAATTTGGTTCTGATGTATTTGAGCTCAGGAAAGTTCACCGCTGCCCTGCCTCGGCCATCAGTGGGTGCCTGAGCGGTTCGGCTACAAGGATATATAATCTCAAGTTGCACTTCGAGTGCGCGAAATGGCTTTATTCGTGGTGAATATTGTATTATTTCACGGTTACCCGAAACTGTTGTGGCTGTTATATGCTGTTGACGGTTGAGCGTAACCGAGTTGTTGGGATGGGCATGACAGGCTCTGCCACAAGTTGTTCAACCCCGTTGGAGTTACGAGTTGCCTGCCGGTACAATAAAGCTTGGCGGGCCACATGAATCCGCTGTGAGCCTTCTGAAGGTCAACCTTCGCTCCCAAATCACAACATGAGTTATGAGTGGTTATTCTTTATCGATGCCTCATGCGGGCCCCGTGTTATCTGCGTTTTCCACGGTATCCTACCTTCGCAATAACGTAAGTGACTGGATACTCGATGGAGTCTCTTAGGCCTCTTCGTTAGCAGAATATGCATTTATCAAGTGGTGCTTCGTGCAGTACTTGCTGTGCATGAACTTCATTGTTATCGCGTGACATGGTACATAACTGTTATGGTCACGGATATGGACGCGAATGTCTCGTCCAACCTACCACCACACTTTGACCTACAGGCCAATGCTGGCCAACTTCAGTCATCGCGCCCTGCCGAACCGCTAGTTCGGAAAGTCTCACAAGTCCTGGGTATCTCTTCTAGTATCCACGTATTACCAGACAATGTGCTCCGTGAGCTTTTCGAGTGGATTGTCTGCGATTCACAGCCTACCATCATCAGCGTCTCCACATCCATGCCACCACAGCTAACGTTGGCTAGTGTCTGCCGGCGTTGGCGTGTGGTTATAACATCACTCTCATACCTATGGAACGACTTCATCTTGGACTGTGTCCATTTTGGAGGAAGTCAAGTGCTGCCAAATACGCAATTAGGGGTATTTCTCAAGTGGAGTCGAGAATCACCCATTTCACTCAACCTCATTGGAATCGACGGGAAAACCTGTTCCTCAGGCTTCCATTGCAAAGGACTTACGGGCAGCTGCTAGATGTCATAGTACCACACTATCGTCGTTGGAAGAATATCAAAATCGTCCTCAACCATAGTCTGAGAGAATCAGCTACATAATTGACAAGCCACTTGTAGAACCTTGAATCGTTGACCGTCGATTTTCGCACACGGTATTGGTTCGACCAAGACCCTTATCATATCCCAGCCTCGCTCGTAACATCGATGATTCGCTTCCCAAAGCTCGAGCGCTTTGATTTCAGAACCTCGGAGTGTCTGATATGCCGTATTGGGAAAAGCTTGCGCACCTCAGCATCCACGTCAGCTACGGATTGCCGCATCTTGTTGGCCTGAAGCTGCTGCATTACCTCACTTCAGCGGTCTTTATCAGGATGAACGTCACTGTGCTCCGTCAAAGGGCCGACGGGATGACTCGGGAGGTGCTTAAAGCCGCAAATAGCATGCGGCAATCGCTCCCAGAGCAGATTGCATTGTCTCGGGTTCAGGAGTTGATCCTTTCGGTTGATCACGAAGAGGAGGGGCACGAAAGGGTGTTGGACACGATCGTGGCGCCAAACACTGACTTTTTCATTAGATCCAGTGTCAAACTATGACGGAAAGCAGGTTCTTCCTAGGCGGTTTGTGGAAGCGGCACCCAAGCTCAAGACCGTCTATATCCGACTTTGGGGTTCACCATACTTTGAAGTCGAGGACGTTATACTGCTTATTTGGACGTTGTATGAAAAACCTGTGTCGCAGATTGACATAGCAGGAGACCATGCGTTCATGTTGCCGAAGTTGTGGGAATGGGTGAGGACGGAGGAGAAGCTGGCGGCTATAATGAGGTTTAGATCTATACGAGGGATGTGCGAGTTTTGACAATTTGAAATAAACAGGAGGCTGTTGTTTTGTTCCCACGGGATTGATGGAGGGATAAGTGTTGACGGTTGCTGTGACAGGTCATTCCAACACCTCCCGTCACTGACCGTCACGATATTGTCACTGAACGCCCGCTCAGGCCGTTGCGCACGTCACGCCAGGCATCACCTCGACGGGGCACGCCGTCCCAGTCGTCGACGACGAGTTAAATACATTTTCCTGTAGTTTTATGGACAACTCCATGCAGGCGTCAACGGGCTCCTCCTCACGCAAGCGGCCCCGCGAGGGCGAAACCGAGAGTCAGAGGATCAAACGGGAGAAGGCTGCTGAAAGGCAGCGTCGCAAACGGGAGAGAGACAGAAATGCAGCAGTGGGCATGATTGCCTACAGTACCGACGCCAACCAGCAGCAACATCCGCAGCATCAACAACACCCGCCGCACCATCCCCTTCAACAGCCACAACACATTCCCCCTCCCCAACCGCCACAACAGGACATTCAACAACCGGAACTTACGCCAGAGGAGATTGCGAGGAGGGATAGGGTACGAGCAGCGGCGAGGGAGAGACAGCGGAAGCATCGTCGGATGGTCAAAGAGCGCAAGATGCGGGAGCTTGGTCTTGACATGGGGAACGAGATGATGCAGCCTATCGACGACGTCCATTACCGTAATCCACCAGAGGCCCAGTATCCGCCAGTAATCCCCCATGATCTCCAGCAGATCCCTCCGCCACATGCCCAGATCCAACACGAACCGCCCTTTCCTCAGGGACCACCCATAGGTGGCCAAACGTTTGCTTCCACCCTCCTGCTCTCCTTTTCATGTGCGCCACTCTTGAAACAGCACCTTTTACGTACTCTCAACATGACGAACGATGAGCTCGCGTCGTTGGAGCCTATTATCGCCGAGGCATGGGATCGTTGGGACCACCAGGTATAATTCACCTTGTACCCCGCACGCGTAACGCAGCTAACTCTATTTTCTGTTATTCTGTCACAGCGGCGCATGCACTACGCTGAACAGGCTGCCAAAGGGGCGGGAGCTCCTCCTGGTCCTCCACCCAACCTCGGTGCACCATCCTATATCCCCTTAACCCACGACGAACACGGCAATCCCACACCGTTCGGTGCGCCGCCACCTCCGGGTCCTCCACCGGGCGATCCTAACGCTAACGAATTTCGGGCACGGTTTCACCGACCTCTCCTAGCTCAACCACCATTTAGGGCATACACAACGGACGCTCAACAGCAGCAGCCAGCGCCCGCAGCAGCTCCTGCTCCTGCCAATCCGGCCGGGTCTAACCCCGCAGAAGCCATTGATCCACACCTCAGTGGAGGGCAGCCCACAGCCACTGGCGCTGCCAAGAGTGGGTATTAGGTTTTCCTTGTTATCCCGAACACCTTCTGATGCATTTTCGTTGCCTTAGATGAAAATAGAAGCTGAGGACTTTTCTCGCTGAAAATTTCTTGTCCTACGTCCCTGCGCCGATTGCCCCTGACCATTCGTCGCTCTTATGACTTTATGAGCTTTATGCACACGCAATAGCTTGTTGGACATTCTCCTCAATATCCCATCTTATTCCCCGTCATCCATCACCTCAGACTCTTTGACTCCTAGTTTGCACTCGTGGCAATGACACCTCCTTGCTTGACCAATCGCTTGAGTTGGCGAAGGGTCGGTCGAACGGTTACTCCCCTTCTTCACTTGACCACGCCACATTCTACCTACTCACTATTATCTATTACCTTCTCACCGCTCATGACCCTTCTATGCTTCCTCATTGTTCCCATGTTCTCCTCGGATTGCGCAAGAGGTAAAAGACTAGCATGTTGGATACGATATTGACTCTTACTCCGTGTTTCTACTAGCTTTTACCCTCCTCCGAGCCTTCTTCTCATCCAATCTCCTCGCATTATTTCTCCCACGACAGATCGCCATCCTGGATGAACTCGGTCTTGGTTGATCCGCGGGAGACTGTTCCATTTTTCTGCATGTCATAGTGCCAGTGTCATGATTGCTATAGTACCAGCAGTATTCTATTATATGCTCTTACCTACTCGGCATCTCCCAGAGCCAGAATGACCTGGCACGCACATTCTGGAAATGAGAAGAATACTTAACCTGGAATTAAAGACACCAGGATTAGTTTTTGGTGGGTATTTGGCAACACCATCGTCGGAGTTGGAAATTTGCCAAAACACGTCAGCACGCGTCCATTGTACAGTCTTCTCTCATTTTCCGACTTGTTCTCGTTCCGTCATGGCTCTCAGCTTTATTGGGTGCGTTGTGAACGATTCTATCATGGTGCAACAGCTGACCGGGAACGTAGAAAACCTATATCGCTCATTTCCCATTCCGATGTTCGTTATAGAGGTATCTTAGCGGGCATTGACCCCGTAGCCTCAACTATCCAACTGTCCAACGGTGCGTTGGTCTCTTGTGTTCGCTGAAGTCTGCGTATTAAACTTATGCTACTAGTGTATTCTATGGGTACCGAGTCTCGTCGGTGCGCATTTCTTTTGGAACACGCATAAGCCTCGAGCTCAACTACGTGAATTTGTAGACCGCCAAATGAATTCATACCCCCAGTCCAGGAACCATATCAGTACATCATCTTCAGGGCCTCCGAAGTGAAGGATCTGGCTGTTGATGAGCCTGTCCCACAACGGAGTGTCCATGATGATCCCGCTGTGTTAGGGGTGAGTAACAATTTACTACATTCCCCACCTTGATCCATTCCCCTTATTGTGTGATGAAACCAATACGGATGTAAGAAACTGATTATCCGAGAGCGCATTAACACTGTGGATAACTCCGTTGCCTTCCTTCTGAACTTGCCTTTCGCGTTTGATTTCCAAAGGAAATATCATGCTGACTAGGTTTTTTTGCAGGCTTCTGCCCCTGGTCCTGTCCCTCCCGCCGGTTATTCCCCTTACCCTGCTCCTGCCACTGCTGCTCCCGCTCCCAGTGTACCCCAACAACAACAGCCCAACTATCCTCGCCCAGCTCAACAACCTAAACCATCCGGACCCCAACAATCCCCCCAAATACCGGGTGAAGCACCGCAACCACAGCAGCCTGGGACACCTCAGCAGCAGCAACAGCAGCCACAACAGCAACGTTCAAATGCTGGTGCGAACCGCCGTGGCGGCAACCCCGTGCAGAACGCCGCTGCATCTTTGGAGAGTGTCGAACGCGCCCTCGGTGACCTTCGCGTCAGCAGTGCACAGAACGGAGGCCGTGGAGGCAGGCGTGGAGGTGCCCCGGGTGGAGGTCGTCAAACCCAACAACCAACCGAACAACTCAAAGTCCCGACAACAGATTTCGATTTCGAGAGTATGAATGCCAAGTTTAATAAGGCTGCCCTTGCACAACAGCAACAGGCCGCTGTGACCGCTGTGAATGGAGAGGGCAGTGCTAATGGAGAAAGTGCTGATGGTGATGAGGGCAAGGAGAAGGCTAATGGCGATGGTGCAGCAGCTACGTCGGAGAAGAAACCCGTACCAGCGTATAACCCACAGAAATCATTCTTTGATTCGCTTTCGTCGTCAACTTCGACACCGGCTGGTGGTGCCCAGGGTGGTGGAGGTCGTGGAAGGCGTGGTGCAGGTAATGCTGGCAGGAATAGAAGGGAGGAGGAGCGAGAGAGGAATGTAGCTACGTTTGGTGAGCCTGGTGGTGTTGGCTTGATGGGACCGGGTGCGTACGTCGGTGGATGGGGTGGCTACGGGAGGAGAGGTGGGCGGCCAAGGAGAGGCGGTGGACAAGGAAACCAGGCGCAGGCTCATTCGGGCAGGGGATGAAAGTCGTGCTGGAGTATGTTGGTTTTTTGTTACCCGCTTTTCTTTCTTAGTCCCGTGCCGTTCGTAGTTTATCATGTTTTGAGGTTTGATGCATGTGTTATGTGGCCGTATAGTACCTCTGCCCAATGATTACTGAGGTTTCTGTACATTAGGTGTTAGTTCGTCAAAATACCCCGAACGTTCTTGCTGAGTCCCATTGATCCTTGGGGGATCACTGTGGGTGCTTATTTACTTGATAAAATCATTACACTCCCGTGACGCCATACTTTTGGCGGGATTTCAAGAGCTCCTAACTTAGTACTCAATGCGGAAGTACTGATGGCCGAGATACAGGTGAAATAGAATTCCCCAGAGGCTAAGAACAGGACAACTATGGCCCGGGGAAGCCGCACCTTTCTAAGTCCTATAATATACCCCTGTGACGATTTCTGAAGAGATTCTGTTACGTAGGTGGGGATTAGTCAAGGTTAGCCTGACATCACATATCCCTTCGTCGACTCGGCGAGTTGGAAAAAGCCTGATATTCATTCACGGTTGTATTGCATACTCAGCACTCAGGATCAGCGGACCGTCGATGGTAAAGGATGTTCGGAAAGCAGTCGGCATATCCGTGGTCGTTGATGGTCACTGGCCCTTCATTGGTGGCCTCGGCCACCCTGCCCCCCACCTTCCTTCTCCTGACGATTGGCATAGAACTCCCTGCGGAGATTGTGTGAATGCCTAACTGAAAACTCGGAATCTTGGTCGAAGGCTCAACGAACTCTTCTCAAGGTTGTATACCATGAATCATGGTACTTTTTATCCCGTCGTTCTGGTGCTACCTGTGCCGCTGGATATAGCATGAGGTGTATCACTAGTTGGGCTAACAAAGCTCGATCATGTGGTCTCCCTCTCCATGACTATCTGTGGCCTCCCGATGGCATGTATGTTGGACTTCGAGTCTTTCCCAGTACTCATTCCTAAAGTGCCCGTCTTCAGCATCTTCAGGACCGCAGCCACAGCCGAAAGTTCTCCCCCAAGAGTCCAAGGTCTTCAGGCTTCGGCACATTATTTCTGGTCCTGCTTTGGCTTGCCATATGCCACAGAGGACAGAAAAATCCTCCGATGTCCTGTTTTCAGACGTCTCAATCCCTCAACGAATCCCATGATCAATCGGCGCCATGAGACAAATGGCAAATGGCATCGATGAGGCCGGCCTCTAAGCCAATGGGCGCATGGCGCATGCTGGGTTTCATGATGCCGGACGGCGAAAGTCCTCTCGTCCTTCCATTCTGTTCCTTTTCATTATTTATAGACCTTGACCTCACCTGCGGACATGACTATCTGTAAGAGTACAAAATGGCGGAATATCATCTCTTTGAAGGGCATCGTCTCGAATTTCCCAGTGTCTATAATTGTTCGTTGCCCAGGAAGCGCTGGCAATTATGGTCCAGACAAAGGCGGTTGGAGCTGTTCCTACAGCCCTTCCTGACACTACTGCTGCTGCTCGCATTAGCCACCAAATCAAAGGGCTCACCATCACTTCTCCACTGCCACCCTCGTTTGCTCGATGGTTGGCTCGTTAGGGTTTACCTCCTCGGAGTTCACCCCAGCCGCATTTGCCCTCACAGTTTTCCATCATGGAGCTCTCCTACATTCAGACACAAAACACATGAATTTTAGCACACGAAAACCTTCCGCTGCCACTATCGCGATGAGAGGGAAGTCAAACATCCCACTCTGGGCGTGGAAAGCTATGATTTTCCATCGTCTGGTTAATCGTCCTCCTATAGCTCGTGGCTATTACCTTAAACCTTCGTTTCTTATCATTGGCATTCGGGGGATCTGCGCTACGCAAGGAGTTTTCCACGCTGCCCGCTGATCGTCTTTGAGATCGCGGTTATGAGCACTCTCGGCATTTTGTCCATGAAAGAGAGGAGGGTTGTCTTTCGTGAGGGTTAGAAGGCGGTGATCAAGTGGCATGATGCGCCTGATCATGGGAGATCTGGGACCATTGAGTCTTGCTCTTGAAGCCATTTATTGGACTGACATGACGTAATTGACAGGTCATATTATTTAGGGGAACTATCAGCAGCTAAGGACATTATAGAACGTGAATGATCTGAAGCGAACGGTCGTAATCTTAGTACATGTATCAAGGACGTTGTTGCAAGGAGACCCAACAATAACCTTTTGTTTTCAGTGAGTAACGCCCGAATCGTCTGAGATGAAGTCGTGAGTCACTAATACGTAGTAAGGTAGGTCTCCTCTGTTGGTTACGCACATTACCTCTGGGCCTCCGGGGTAACCTTCGCTTCTTACGGATCATTTCACAGATTAGCGACAAATCGGAGCCAGTGGTAATATTTAAATATGACCTCAATCAACCATCTTCCGAGCAGGAGCTGCGGATGCACCCTCCACCGGACTAGGTAGTGGCAACGTACTTACGAGGGTTCCCTGTTTCGTTGCATAATTCCCATGGCCCTAAAGCATGAGGCTCGGAATGAGAACCTGACTCAGATTCAAACCTAACAAGCCACTGTAGGTTTGAGCAATGCCACCGGTCACCTTCCGGTGGATACTTTCTCTTGCTCAAAACGGATGAGAGGTTGTGGGTTAGCGGTCTTTCACACGGAGACAAATTTAGATCCACATTCACTGTAATACATAGCACTCCCCCGACAGCCACACCCTCCGGGGGCAATTGATTAGCACGCCTCGTAGTTAGACGTGGACCTCATCCTTTACTAATACTCAGTGAAAATGCGCAGCACTCTAAGTTCTACGTTATAATGCATTGGTGCCCTTCACTTAGTACTCCCCACATAGTACTCCCCACATAGTACTCCCCACATAGTCCTCCCCGCATAGTACTCCCCAAGAGCACCTGCTCGACATGAACCTACGACCTCTTGGTGAAAAGGCTGTCAGCCAACGAATCACGAAGTTGGCGATTGCTTCCTGTTGTATTTCACTTACCGCATTCGCATGCTCCGTTCCCCTCCTTGGACGTGGATCCCTATATCTCAGTCCATGTGCACTTCTCTTAACCCTGCTTCATCATGGACTTATCTTCAATGATCGAAGGAAGTCAACTAGGACCGCTACAGACTCTGTCCTTCCTGTATTTGCACACCCATCCTTGTCTTCACCACTTCGCCTTCCACTGTCGGCCAGGATCATTATGATTTTGATCGTTTGGCTGGCTGGGGTCACTTGGCTCGCAGTATCTACTGTTGTCGCCTCCCTGCTTGGCATTTCGTATTCAAGTGAAGAAGTCGAACGGGGCGCCCTCATTGCCGAGGTCTTGTTGTCACTCCTAGAGGCGAATCTATTGATGGTCATGGTGGTTTGGTGTTTCCGGGAACGAGAGCTCGTTTATAAAGCTGGTGAAGTGAGTGCTTCCCATGCTTTGTGCTATAATACCCGGCTGATTCCGGTTAGGAGGCGATTGGGCCAAAGTGGTAGAAAGTGGGGACTTCGGCAAAGTTGTAGGGACGGAACGTGAAATGTGGGTTTCTACAGTAATTACAACAGGAATATGTGCGTAACTGTGTAATTATACCCGAACATTAACGACGATATTTTCAGAGTCCAAATATGACTTTGTAAACTGAGTGAGCAATCTTCCTGTGACTGGCTGCTCCACTTGTATCGTCAATTCGCGCAATGAGTCGGGGGGGATTATTGGCGCTTCGAGGATGTTCATCGAATGTCGTGAATAGGGAGGGAGAGAAGTAACCGATGTACGCCGGAAGTCAATATTTAGGGACCGGAGGTTCTTGCATCGTTGAAGAAGTAGAAGGCATTCCGTCATGGGAGGTGGAGATGAGAGCGACAAGTGGGTGAGTTTCTCCCAGTTGAAATCCCGGGGATCGAGTGAGCACATAAAGTCCAGGTCCATCGAACAATGTAGTTGATGGAGGAGGGGAAAACGTTTCTGATCGAGGAAGAACTGCCAAATCCTCTTTGAGGTCTCTGTAGACAGAAATACTCCACCCTCGATGACTGCCGTCTCCAAAATTGATGGCTCGTACATCTGCACGCAACCAACTTCTGCTCCATGGCCTTCGTCGAACCTTTGTAGCATATCTTTCGCCGTGTCTTCATCGAACCAAATACCGATGGACCGCCACCTGGTCATCCGTGACAGCAATAAATCCAGGACTCTGGGGTCTGAGCGGTTCCCATCGAATGACCACAAAAAGACGTATAGGGATAGAGGAGTTTCCCTGGCAAGAGTAAGGAAGTGGGATATAAGAGGGTATGAGAGACGGGAGTCAATGGTCAATGTCGACCATATCGTCGGTGTGGAGAACGCGACATCTCGCCAGTGTTGGCAAACATGCGAGACTAAGACTGGACTCAAGTCTCTGCGGGGCTGAGACGATAGGTCTGAGCTTGAAGCGGCGGCGTCTTCAACATATTTTTGGAATATTGTACTGAGAATGTCGTACGGGAGTGTGGGAAGATGGTTACTCGGGTTCATAGGAGTGCTGGGTGGGATATCGTCCTTGGGCTTGAGCTATGATTTGGAGGGAAGATGATCCACAATCTCTACGTTTGTCCTTATATTGGCCGAAAAGAACAAGGGTTTACACGGTGTAACACGATGTCATGGTCAGTTGGTGCCACGCTTAAAACGGACTTGGCAGCTACGTACTTCAGGGAACTGTCTGTCAACACCGTCGTTGACTTGTGGGTTTGGGATTGACCAAGGATTGACAGTGCGAGTACCTCGTCCCCCATCGTTTTTATGTGATCCTGATGCGTGACCCCGGAACCTCGCTTTGAGGACCAAAGGCTCCAAGCAGCCCGGAGAGACGAGGAGTACGAGCTAAGCGGGCGGTCAAGTTTGGAAAAGAGCAGAGTCAGATGGGAGTCGTTACCATCATGATGTTTGGGTGTAGCACACTCCATTTTGCCGAACTTGACTGTTGATATCAAGTTACGTGCCATGTTTAAAATCCGGCAATTGAATTTCGTACTGTTATCCGGTGGGCTAGAAGGACTGGAGAGCCACGAGAACTGGATGACGTCTTCAAATCACCCTCGCGATTTTGGTCCGATGGGACAATAAGTAGCGACCAATGAACCGTGTTGCCTGTCCAGAGGAACGGATGATGTTGCAAAAATAGTTTGATGCTCCAGCAGGTCAATGAAGCTGTACAATGCAAGGGTGCCGAATCTTGTGGAAGCATCAGCATTGTTGATCAGAAGTCTGCCAGATAATCAACAAATGGAAGAGATGCAGGGACAAGATGAAGACATTGAAATGGTCTACTGCAGTAGGAAACTGCAGGGAGAGAGTTAGTCCACAGCAGCCGGAATGAGGAAGCTCCGGTACTTGCGGAAGGTTAGGCTACTTTCGATGCGGCTAAACCTAGAGGGAAGACGTGAAATACTGGGGCGTACCTATGCCAAGCGGCCACAAAATTATTCTGGTCCTTTGCGTGTCATTTGAAGGATTAGAATGAAAGGCCAACGCAGTTTGGACAACAGAGGAGTATATTTGAGGGATAGTGCCGAGATCTCGAGCACCAAGGGCGATTAGAAGTACACCATTAGGTATTAGGGTGGGATAATGAGCAGCAACACGAATGACCTCTTGTCCGAGTATGCAGCGCGGACCAGTAACACCTAAGATGCCTAGAAAGTTCATGAACATTGCCCCCATAGACCGACGGTGGAACGTACCATGAAAAGAACTATTGCGTCGACATGAAATTCCTATCCTTTATTCTCTGCTTATTCTCCGCCCTTCGCTTCACCCGGTCAGCCTTTCCTCCAGGTCCATCATCCGCATAGACTTTCGGTTTCAAGACGGTCCACAGCCACTCTGGGTATTGATCATCCGGAAGTGCAAGTACTGGAGCCTGTCCTTTGAGGTAGTTTACACCCTCAAGCTTGGTATCCGCAGGGCATGAAGACAATGGTGTGGTAGAGGTAGCTAAGCCAACAGTTAACAAATGGCCTCTTCGAGCGAGAGGTTGCGTACCTGGGGATGGCTTTTTGGATGTAGATGCATCTGCACTTGCCGCTGCTCCCGACGTTGCATTTGAGGCATGGCGACGCGCAAGATAGGTCAGGCAACGCGTGGGCCGGTGCAGAATGCGGAGAAAGGACATTTTCGGTGTGACGTGACTGACCGTTGGGCAGTGTAACGCCAGGAAGTCACTGGCCCCCTCTGTCAGCGCCTTCAATATCAACCTCCATCCGCCCGATGTTAGCGGTTGTTTCTCTAACTCAGTCCACCACAACCTACAGTGTCTGGGACAAGTTCTGCCGATCTATCATACTATAAATGATACTGTAGATTGCCAACTCCCACCCAAGCTCTAGCATGCACAAGTCCCAGCATTCTACTCAAACATACTGGATCGAGAACGATAATCCAAAGGATATCAGCTTCCCAGCACACGCTCTGCTGTTGTCACTTGCCTTCTCTTCTTACATGGCCGAATCATCTCCGCATCGGATGATCACTCAATACATATCTATTCGCCCGTGACGGGCGAGCTCATTCGTTCACTCGAGGGACACGAAGGTGGTGTATGGGCACTTGCTGCGAGTAAAGACATACTTGTGTCTGTATCTACAGACCGGACAGTGAGGATTTGGAATCTGGCAACAGGAAAGTGTACGCATGTATTTGGTGGGCATACGAGTACTGTTAGGTGTTTGGCGATTGTGAAGCCAGAAATCGTAGAAGTGGTGGAGGAGTCGGGTGAGGCTGTGAAAGAGAAGTGGCCAAAGAGGCCGTTGATTGTGACGGGGAGTAGGGATCATTCGTTGAGAGTGTGGAAGTTGCCTAAGCCTGGCGAACCAGAGTACAAGTGCTTTGGGACTGAGGAAGGGGGTCCAGTGAGTTGTTCTTTCTGTGTAGTTTTCGGGATGGTTTCTCATGCGATTGCTAAGATGCTGAGGATAATCCGTACCACTGTTTATATCTGCCCGGTCATGATCATGCTGTACGAGCTTTGGCTGCTTATCTGGAAGCTATGATTGTACTGTACGGATCTGGGATATCATCACTGGTGAACAAAAATGGGTTCTAGTCGGCCACACTCAGAAAGGTTGGTTTATTCTCTCTTGTTCAAGCGTTAACCCGATTAAGTCCCCTTTGCAGTATATAGCGTTGTACTGGATGTGGATCGCAAACAAGCATGTTCAGGCTCATTGGACAGAACCGTGCGCGTCTGGAACCTCGTCAACGGCCAATGCCAACACACACTCGCAGGGCACACCTCACTCGTTGGTCTTCTCGGTCTCTCACCCTCCTATCTCGTCTCCGCTGCCGCAGACTCGACCCTCCGGATCTGGGATCCTGACACTGGCGAGCTCCGACACACATTAGCCGCGCACACGGGTGCAATAACCTGTTTCCAGCATGATGAATTCAAGGTCCTTTCTGGGTCCGACGGGAATCTCAAGATGTGGAATATCCGAGACGGAACTGTTGTGAGGGATTTGTTGACGGGGATTACGGGCGTGTGGCAGGTCGTATTTGAGGGCCGGTGGTGCGTTGCTGCAAGTAACAGGAACGATACAATTGTGTTGGATGTATGGGATTTTGGGGTGAAGGTTGGTGATGACCAGGCTGAGGAACCATTGTTTAAGGTGCATGATGATGTGATGTTCAGTGATTGTGAAGATGTCGGGGAGGGTATCGATGGGAATGATTAGAGAGGATGAAGGTGGAGTTTGTCAGGGAAGAGCGCGTTGTATGAGCGGAAAACAGGGAATGTGTAGATAGAGGTGAGAGGTGAGAGGTGAGAGTGGGGAATGGGATGAGCCCGGATTTCGGGGCTTCGGAGTTGGAGGTTGAATAAAGGTAAGTTGCAGAAGATGAGCTGCTGGATTCAATAGTCAGTATTGTTAGCTATGGCTTATCCGAGACCATTCTGCTTGACGTCCAGCCGGTGCTAAGCACCACCGAGCACACACCACGAGATTACTCTTTCATTGTCATTCCTGACTTCTAATTGGACGTGAAATTAATGAATACTCAGACGATTCATTTCTTGCGATATGGATCCATCAATCATTCTTGCAGTCTGAGATCTCATTCGTTTATATTTCCTCCATTGGTCGCATAGCAGGGCACGTCAAGGTACATCCACATTGCATTTTCCATTCTTCACTTCCATGTTGATTTCCTCCTGCCAGCATACCACTTTCCCAAAGAGTACTATATGATTGCAAACATTTTATTGCTTTGCAAATACCTCCATCTCCATCCAATTGCACAATTGTCTGACTACCCTCCTTCCTGCTGATTCTACCACAATCAAACTGTGTCATCTATGCTAAACTACCACTCCATGCACATTCATCAAACAAGTCTTTGGGACTATGTATGGGACCCCCTCTATGGCCAAAGCATGAGACTTTGTCTAGTCCCTTCCACCTGTTTGTTAAGGCAGCTATCTCTGGATGGAGGCAGACTATGAGCAGACAGAGTTGGGTGCACATGGACCAAGTAATGAGGCCTTACCTTCAACTTATGTGTTGTGCTCCTCTAATACTGTATGGCCTCACTTGGCTAACCTACAGACTTGAGTGGATGGAGGTGGATAGAGATGGATGGAGACAGGACAAGCCCAGACTGAGGAGCAGACTTGTAGCAAATAGTGGAGAGACAGGAGAAAGTCCTAAGTTGATATTCTGACTGCAGAATATAGCAGTGGTAATCCTACTTATATACTAG
>JAEUWL010000685.1:0-32036 GCA_018524415.1 Podaxis rugospora
ACAGGATCCTTCCTATCTTAGATCAACTCGTGGACTTTTGGATTTATCATCTCCCCTTTCCTCTCACCCTTCGCCTGCGAGTTCCTTGCCGCCTGTGAAAACTGGCGATGGACATATGCCACGGGATGTTTCTACTCCCTCTTTGTCATCATTCTCATGGTGCTTTTCATAAGAGAAATGTACGCTTCTGAATATATCGACCCTATAATGCCCATTACCTAATCCTGTTGAACAGTGTGCATAGGGGGTGCGAAAATGAACCTAACAGTGGTGAAACGAAGTCGATTGATTGAGAACTGAGAGAGATATAAAGGAAATACTGTGGACACCTGTATGAGACTGAAGGCTAAAGAATACAGCACTGGGACTCACCTGTGGACACCTGTATGAGACTGAAGGCTCCAGGACGTCCACAGGCCAGCTACAAGTCCAACCATCACATGACTATGTCACCTGACTAACCTAGGCTGAAATCACCAAGTCCCAAAATCATCTATGGACTGATAGGAGCACATCTAACAGATCCGTCAACACAGAATGTATGACCGCACGCTCAAGCCTATTCTGGTTCCAACTTCCACAGGACTCCGCTATCGCATAGAAACCTTGATCGGTATCACAGGTTGGAGGATGGCGAAATACCGTCCACCCTGGAAAGAGATCGTTATGGATCCTCTCCGCATCGTCTGGCGACCTCATGTCCTCCCTCTCCTCATGTTCGAAGCAACGCTCTTCGGTTTTGGTATCGGTGTCAATGTCCGTCTCCCAACCCATCCTCATTCAAAATCCCCGACTCACTAATGCTGTTGGAATAGGTTACGAATGCAGTCTTCCTCGGTGAACCCCTACCCCTCGGTTACGGATTCGATGCCATCATCATATCCGCTCTATACGCCACACCCATTGTCCGTCTCTCTTCATTCCTACTATACCATGTAAAAGTTGACTAGATCCTAAGGGAGTCTCGTTTCTGGTAAATCCATCTCCACCATCACCCTTCGCACTTCCCCCCCTCCCCTGACACCTGATACACAAAAGGGCATGCTACCTAGGTATACCCCTCTTCATCTGCGACTTCCTCGTCATTCGGCGCATCCTTCCAAAACCCATCTGCAACTCGCAGCAATCATCATGGGTTGGGGGGTATTGCCGAGTTTTCGATTACGATCATGACGGTTGTCGTTTACGCGTACGTGAACGGTTGATTCCCGGAACCAGGTTCGTTGTCATGTTCGACGTGCTTTCCCTTATCACTCAAATTATATTATCCTTATTCGAATCACGAAATACGCTGAATACAGGGTGAGGTTTCGGCGCTCGTCAACTTGGCGCGTATCCTCGGCGGATTTGCGGTGGGCCTACTTCCAGGTACCTTGGGCTGCAAAGTACGGCGCTATCCAGACGTATGGCGTTGAGGCTGCGTAAGTTTTACACGTTCACTATGATGCCATTTACTTCGCACTTGGCTGAATAAACGCAGCACATTTTCGGCTCTGTTCATACTCTTCATCCCGAGGATCCGAATAGAGGGACGATCTTTCCGCGTAAGTAACAGGTCCTGTTCCATTAACATTGCCCCAATTAGTGGTTGTGATCGCCTAATCATTGACATTCGTGCCGTAGGAACGTTACTCCCTGCATTAAACACTCGTACAAATCCGCTCCAGACCGATCTCTTTCGTCCGCGAACGCAAAGTAGATTATGCCACATGAACCATTCCATTTACGGTGTTAATAGACTTGTTCAATATATAATGCCCTAGACATTGTATGTGGTGCACTCGCGAATGCCTGAGGTGGAGAGAAGTGACACTGAGTGATGTATGCACAAGTCAGAGTACAAGTTGAAATACCCAATCAAATGAGAACGATCAAGCCATATCCACCTCAACAACCTGTCCGAGTCTGCTGCCTGGTCCTACTTCCCCAGTACGATTCCCAGCTTCTACCGATATCCCTCGCTTCTGCAACCGACGCAGAACCAACCTAAAGAAAAGTGAGCAGTATATCTCTTCATCCAAACGACTCACACTAACCTCTCAAACACATCCAACGGACCGTTTCCCGCGACTTGCTTTGATATTTTCCTCGCAGGGTCCTCATCGCCCATCTCGGACTCATCCTGTTGAGCCACGCCATGTGACTCAATCGGAATCCAACTGCTCAAAGGACTGGTGCCGCTCTCATAGCTCGCCTCTGCAACGTACAAAAGTAACCCATCAGACTGGATGGTCGCAGTTACTGGATGCGTGTTTGGTTTTTCGTTCTCCAGATTACCGAAAGTAAACATCGGTGGTCCGACGTCCATTCCATCTTCTTGACCCGAATTCTGCTTCTCAGTTTGTGGGAGATTGAAGGGAGTAGGGAGGTTGGGTACGTCAATTGTGAATGACCTCGGTGTTCGTGCAAGGGGTATGATGTGTTTGTATAGTGTTTGGAGAGTCGTGTCTGAGTGGTACGGGATGGGTAGAAATTTGGTTGGGTATGGGAATTGGTAGTGGTCTGCACGAGATTTCGTATAGGGTGCGGGGGTGAGCGATGTCGGGTCAAGCTCTGAGAGACGGGTGTCTCGCCACCAGAACCTTCAATGAAATGATTTAATGAGATTATGAGAGTTTCGAGGATTAGCACGCACCGAAATGGTGCTTCACAGTCGCATATATCCTGACCTTTCCATTTCACAACGTCAAGAATATGCAAGATACCGTTCTCTCTCCAGTTCGCGTCAAGGAGACAATCCAGAATCGTTAACGGTGGTAAATTCGACGGGAAACGGGGGATGAGGGTCTTGCCCAACAACCTCGAGCGCAAAGTCGTGTTCGGTACTAAAACATCATAAATGTCACTAGGGGCAGTCATAAATTCGTTCAAAGGACTCACCAATACCAGAAACCCCAGAGGACTGGTGCGTCACCGCCAAACACCTTTTACCCACCGGCACAGGTGCAACAGCCACCCAGCCCGTCTCCAAATCCTGTGGAAGGCCATCAACGTCGGACCACGGATCGTCTTCAGACATCTCCAGTAGCTCCGCATACATGCATTTATCTGCCCATTTACTTGGTTTCTTGTTCTTGCCTTTCTTTTTATTACATTTATGGTTCTTTGACCTGGTAGGAGATGTAGTGGTTGTGTCTATCGACTTCTCCACGGGTTGTGGTGCGGAGGGTTTCAAAGTACCGGAGATGGCATTGGGAGGTTGGTAGGGCTCGACCATGGATGCGTATGGTGCGACACTGGCTGGTGTAAACGTTGTTGTGCCGGTGACATGGTCATCTTCAGCATCGTCCTCGTCGTCATCCGAGTGTCCAAGAGAGAGATCCGCAAACTGATCTAGATGCCTGGCCGAATCGAAGCGCTGTGCACGTCTCTGTTTGAAAGTGGCGAGAGGTGATGAATGGTTATGAGGCGAGAGAGAATGGGAAACAACTGACAAGTTTCTGATCTTGGAGGGCCTGGATGAAAGAGTTGGGGGTGAGAGTGGGGTGAGGAGAGGAAGAGGGGTACCTGTTCTCTGCGAGACTGCTGAGAGACTAGCCTGTCTCTGATTGTTGTTGGAGGAAGTTTGAATGATGTTTTGCGCTCAGCCAGCATTGCATGTCGAGTTCATCCCCAAAATCACCCACTCATGTCCCTCCGCTCCGAGCCGGCCCGGATTATGGTATTTTCCAATAAATCTAAATATCTAAAGCTCCTTGAACACCTTGCCCAGCCTCTCTACCACAGCCTCATTCTCCTCCTCTGTCCCAATAGTGATCCTCAAGCACGCCTCACAACCCATCTCGTTTCCTCTAAACCTCACCACAAGTCCTTTCTCCTCCGCCAACACCTTGTACACCCGCTCTGCACGTTTATTATCAGGTTTTCCACTACCGTCCTTACTCAACACGGGCACCATAATAAAGTTTCCATGACCTGCACCAATAGGCTCCCCCAGGTGGTCTCTCGTTCCTTCTGAGGTGAAAAGCTTCTCGAGCAGAGAAGCTCGGTTCTTCACAAGCGTTGCGACCTTTTCTTTCATCCCTGCAACTGAAGATGGAGATAGTGCAGAAAGCGCAAGGTGCGCTGTAGGTGTAGATATGTTGTACGGTGCCTTGGTATTAGTAAGAACCTGAATGAGTGGTGGTTGTGCCAATGCGATGCCTAGACGAATAGCTGCAAGACCGAACGATTTCGAGAGTGTCTGCAAAACGACAAGATTGGAAAACTCCTCGACTAGCGAAACCGCAGAAACGGGCTCGTCAGTCGATGCAGTGGCAAAGTCAATGTAAGCCTCGTCGACAACGACGATCCCGTTAAACTTGGGTGAAGAGCAAATAGCACGAATGGAGTTGGGTGAAATGAGGGTTGACGTTGGGTTTCCAGGCGAACAAAGGAATATAAGCTTGATGCTCGGATCTGTAGCAACAGCCTCAAGGACCTACGCCGTCACATCAGTCAAAAAACCAACTTCAAACCCAAAGAAATAAACCAGAAAACACACCTCATCCACACGAACACTAAACCGTCCTTTCTCCCCTCCCTCTCCATTGGCCCCACTCAACTCCAACGGCACTTTCACAACACCCACGTCGTTCACCTGCGCTGAAACCGCATACATCCCATACGTTGGCGGCGTGATCAAAATCTTCTCCTTCCCGGGTGCAACACACACCCGCATAACGAGGTCAATAACCTCATCCGAGCCAACACCAAGAAACACATAATCCGTCGAAGGGAGCCCACGGAGTGCCGCGATCCGGGCTTTGATTTCTGGGTGAGATGGGTCAGGGTATCGGTGCAAATCGAGGTCGAGCGTCGAAGCGAGATCGGGCGTCAAGTCAGAGGTACCATTTTGCTGATTCAAAGGCTTCGGAATGGAGTGCCCGAGAGCATTTTCGTTGGCATCGAGGAGGATACCCTCGTTGTAGTCGTCGCGCGCACATCGGTACGGGTGCAACGCTAGAATATTTGGCCTGATGACGTTTTCGATGTTAAAATGCGGCGGGTTGGCTTTTCCCAGTGTCCTGAGTCCGTGGATGGACATTGTGGACCGTTGACGAGTTGGAACGATAGCAGAGTCATTTTCATTGATGGAGAGATAAGATAAGATAAGAGTTTCGCATACGTACCAACTTCTCTTCGACATCTAACAAATCGTTGTCGAGATTCCGGGGTACCAAGGTATTTCTTGGCACAGCTCAATGCTCCGGCGTATGGCAATTCTCGCGCTGGAGTAATTTATGATTAAATTTGATCAATACGGATATCAAGAGTCCAAGTCTAATAGTTAGAGAAGATAGAAAGTCGATCCCATTACATTGGTTCTCCAAAGATATAGTTCAACACCGCGGCTAGCCGCACGCCGCCTTGTGCCAAGAACCGCTCTAGCAACATCCTCTTCTCGATGGGACCCATGTAGTTGGGGTTATCGAGCTCGTAGGGAGGCTCTCCAACGACATCCTCTGCTTCCAAATCTCCATCCTCCTCGTCAAAGCTGTCAAAGTGAGGGAACCGCTTGCACCTCGGCCTGAGAGGGGAAGCCATAACACGAGAAACAACAACATCATCTTCCAGTTCCTTTGGCCAAATGAGTTCGCAATTCAGTGCATGAATCGGCTTGGCCCAGTAATAAGGGCAAATGAAATCCGTATCCGTCATCGGCACCTCACCACTCCCCATAAACCATCCAGGAAGGAAAAAGTTACGGAGCATCCTCCACACAGTAACCTTTCCCTCCTTCCCTTCCTCCTCGCTCACGGGGCACGTAACCCAATCCCCCAACTCCTCCACCCACCTCCCCTCCACACCCTCCCACATAATCTTCCTCACAAACGGATCATAAATCGCGCCCCTCAAACTCCTCTCTACCCTCTCAAATCCCTCCGGCAAGGGCCTCGAATAATTCCTCCCCACACCCCTAACAGCCCTCGCAACCATATAAGTATCCCACACCGAATGCAAATTCGACCTCCTCCCCTCCCAACACACATCCACCCCATTCCCACCTCTATCCCTCCCCGTCAAATGCAACGGCATATGCATATCCCCAACGAAATGCACAAGAAACTTGAGTGCCTCTTGCGCGAGCACAACATCACGCGACTGCCCATCAGCATACGCGAGTAGGATATTCGACGTGTTGTGAATCCCGCCAAGGACATTAATATTTGGTTTCCCCGCCCAACCGTCAGAACCCGGGAACATGCACGTATCGGAAGGGTGGTCGCCTACAGCTCCAATGTAGTGAAGAGGAGCAGACCACCGCATGTGGTATTTATACCTATCGGCCCAAGTTGCGACGGAAGCAAGGTGGCAGGGCCAGTCCCCAGTCGCACCACCGGCGACTAAAAGGGACTCGTCATCGGTGTCATTCAGGGTGTTATCACTATGATCGTTCAAGATCCGGCAGAGCCTCTCCAGCGCAACGGGCTGGGTATATATCTGTGCAATTGTTGCGACGATTTCGTGTCCGGCGGCACCCCAGCCCAGGACACCCGGTACTGTGAATCCAACAAAGGCAGCCCCAATGGCGACAGAACGCGTCGTTTGGGAGTGTAGATGCATGTGAAGAGGTAAACTGGATGTGGTCAAGTGTCGGTGTGAAGGAGGGAGGCTAGTGGGCTCAAGGAGAGCCCATTATATCGTGTTCCGAACACCTGTTCCGTATAGCCGCCTCAGGTCCAACGGCCATTGTCCATTGATGTGCTACCTTTCCCACGTTGCTATCTACTGAACAATTGCCAATTGTGGTTCAGGTGGCGCCTCAAATTAGCTTCTTCCAGCTTTATCTGAACGCGTGGCCAAGATAAATTGGGTAAAGAATCAGTGAACGCAGCCAAAACTCTATCATAACGGGCACATGGTGTAGTTGGTTATCACGCTCGCTTAGCATGCTAAGACTGCGAGAGGTGTTGGGTTCAATTCCCAATGTGTCCATGGGATTGTTTTTGTTGTTGTTTGAACAATGTGACATTTATTAGGCAGATATGTAATCCAAGCATGATACACAAGTTGGATACAAGTGATAATGCAACATGTTTTGTCGCTGAACAAAATGAAAAAGAACCCATCCGGGTCATGATGGACACATTGGGAATTGAACCCAACACCTCTCGCAATCTCAGCATGCTAAGCGAGCGTGATAACCAACTACACCATGTGCCCTTGATACGTGGTGGCTGTAACTGTTTTGGGTGGCGCTCTACGACACCCTTGATCATATGTATCCCGAAATCCAATACAAGAAAATCTTGCAGATCGAACTACAAGCATGTTCAAGTTCAATTTCGACTTGGATGACCTCATCGATGATTCTGAGCTTTCCATAACCCAAGAACGATCCACTGAACTGGGAGACGAAGAACGCGGGATTTCCGGAGGCGAATTGCCTGCAAAGAATCCTTGCAAAGAAATTTCGATCCGAGAGCTGGTGCGTATTGCCCCAATTTCTCGGAGAGGTACCAGACTTATATGAGGAGAAAAGATAGCTTGACGCATTACCTTCGTTGATATCCTGTTCACCGCTTACCATACCTCTGTGTGATGGTGCAAAGAGCGTTACGCTGAGCCGACGAGATCTTTTCGATGCGCGTTTTCAGTTGATCGCAGAGGGCAGTGGGTCTAGCGATCCAGAGGTCGTTCCAGATACAGGGATCACAGACATGCGGGCACAAGGAAACACACAAGAGGCCGTAACAAACGGAGAGGAAAGAGAATACCGACACGCTTCTGCACTCAAGTTCATCGAGGCGCCTTCGGACCTCGTCCCGGGTGTATATGAAGGCGGGCTTAAAACTTGGGAGTGTAGTGTCGACCTCGTCGAGTATTTGTATTCAACCGAAGGACAAAGGGGATTCTACGGAAAGGATATTCTGGAGGTACCATCTTAAATTTTCAATCATTATCTTATCTTAATTGTTTATTTTTCAGCTTGGTTGTGGAACAGCTGTTCCGTCACTCTACATCTTACACCACCTGTTCTCTTCTACGCCGCCAAATGACACGGCACAATACCCGGAAACCACGATCTACCTACAAGATTACAACGACTCCGTCTTGGAACTTGTCACCCTTCCCAACATCCTGCTCACATGGTGTAAGAACAGCTCACTTTCCCCCTCAACTCACGCTCACGTATCGTCTCCTAACAGACCTCTCTCCCGCCTCCCTACCGTACCGTACCTCCGAAACCGCCTCACGCGACTCGGACCCAGACAGTCTACCCCCCTTCCCAACAACACCCGAACCTTTCGACCTCCCCATAACGCCCTCTCTCAAATCTGCCTTCCTCACCTCCCTCAAAGAGACCCTTAACATCTCGATCAGATTCTTCTCTGGCTCCTGGTCCTCATTCGCAACACAACTTCCAACATTGCACCCCAACGCATTTGACCTCGTCCTCACGTCCGAAACGATCTATCGTTTGGACAGTTTGCCGAGTCTAGTCGAGACGATGCGGCTGGCTTGTTCACCTAAAGCCAAAAATGGCAAGGAAGAAGGCACCAAAAAGGGCGTGTGTCTTGTCGCTGCGAAGGTTTTGTACTTTGGTGTTGGTGGTGGTGTCTCGGATTTTGTGGATGTCGTGTCTCGCGATGGTGTTGCGAAAACAAAAGTAGTGAGGGAACGGAAGGCTGGCGTTGGACGGGTGATTTTATCGCTTGACTTTAGTTGATGTTCCTTTGCTGTTAGTTCACGGCAATGTCTAGTACATGAGTCACTAGCAAGCGTCATTGGGTGTTCTCGATTTGACCAAAGGCGCGTAGCCAGTATATCTATGTGCCCATCTCGTGTTCCGCCCAAGAGCGCGGCAATGGAACAGACCATTCAGACTATGAAAAGATGGCTCAATTTTGGTGCTAGCGTACGCGAGCTGACTAGACTGAATAAGTTTTGAGTTCATCCGGACTCGAGACAATATGCTGGCGACAAGACGTATAGAAACCCAATACCAGACATCCACAGCAATGACCGAAAACTAAAGACCCGAATCGCTATAATTACAAACAACATTACTGCAAGTAGGAAGCATATATCCAAACAATCTAAGAACAGGGTGAGCAGCGTTACACAGTTACAGCTGGTTCAGGTATCAGCGTTGGCGATTCCCTCGACTCTTTCGATGCACTGGCAGGGGGAGGTTCAACAGCAGGAATCTTGTCCTTCGCGTTGGACGGCGCCACAGCAGCCAACCGTGATTTGTCCATCCACTTCTCCCTCAGCGCATTCCTCTTCTTCAGATTCACTGCCGCTTCTTCCATCTCCTCTTTACTCCGGAACTTCCAAAGGAAATCCTCCGTCTCGGGGACGTAGAACAATCGATATGTCCGCACACAAACCTTGATCTCTTGTCCATCTTGCGTAACCACATCAGGTTGAGTGTCGCGGATTTTCGCAGGTATATTTCTATAGAACAAGGTCATTTATTTTAGAAGAGGGACGCAATGTTGGATAATACGCACCGATGGAGGTATGGTTGCCTTATTTTGGATTGCGGTACACCTGCGGTATTCTCGCTCTATATCCCAACGTGAGTTCAGTGGGTGAGAAGATAGCACATGCACGTACCGATACATAAGAATCAATATAGGCTTGCCAGCGCCCAGTCAAGACTTCAGCATCATCAAAGCTGGAATCATCCTTGCCAATCAGCTGTATTGTCATCATTTTCGAATCTGAAAGCTGTTCGTTCTTATTCTCAGCAGCACGTTCAAGCAATCAGAACAAAGTCCTACCCAGTCAATACGGAACAGATTCTCATCCGGTCCTAGGATCTTCTCTGCACTCCTTCGGCTGTGGATTTGGTCTTGAGATGTGAAACTAGCAAGACTGCGTTCTCGCTTCAGGATCTCTAGGAGTTCTTGGCTTCTCGAATCAGCTATAACAGCTTGGACTTGCTTGATGATCCCGCCTATGACCTTATCGACCGTGAAGATTTTGTACGCCTCCTACCACAACCTTGAACAAGCGTTAACGGTGAAAAGCACACTGAAGCCGCACCTTGGTTCCAAACATATACCGCATCTGGTCCTCAAACGCATGTTGCTCAATCTCGTTGTCAAACAACCGTTCACACGAGACCAGCAGAAGCTCATAGAACTGCTCCGGGTTCTTTGCCCGTTCTCCAAAGCTTGCAAGCGTTTCGTGTGCTTGAGGCGCCATCCCAGCAGCAATGGCCTCTTTGCTTGGATAACGCTGGTCGAGAGCTTCTTTCGCAAGTTTGGCAGCAAGGTTCCGGAACGAGTATAATCGGGTGTATAGCAACTAGAACATTGCGCCGATCAACTCAACTGGCTTCATTTATCAAGTAAATAACCACTTACCTCGATCAACCGCAGCAGAGCATAGAACGTCGTATTCGTGAAGAAGATATTCCTCTTCCTCTTATTCGCCACCGCAGCCTGCGCGGCCGAATCATCATTCTCAAACACCGGGGATGCCAGTCTCGAACCCGCAGGCGACGCTGCGGCCTCCTGAGCGCGGGTTTTCCGACTCGTAGACTTCGCCTGTTCACTCTTCAGCAACTTCTTCCTCAAATCACCCCCACTCGACACATTCCCACCCTTCCGCCCTCTACCACCGCGTGAACCACTTGCGGCACTAGACACCTCCACATCATCAGTTACATCATCACTTCCATCACTCTCGTTCGTTTCTTGTACAGTGAATGCTGAATTGAACACCACAGGGTCTAGGATGAAGAACAGCGGAACAAAAGATCGCAGGAACCCTTCGATCCTCTTCCGCTCCGCAAAACTAATTTGTCCTTGCGTCCGGTCAAGGAACGAAAACGTCAATTTCAACGCGTCTTGCAGAATCCGCACATCGTCAATGACGTATTCTAGTTGATGTCTCGGCCGTGTCCTCGCAAACAACGGATCGATCAACGACGCGCGTTTGGCCATCTGCTCCTCCCGCGCTCCTTCGATTTGACTAACCAGTGCTTTGGTCGTGATAGATTTCTTGTCGCTCGTTTTGAATACGATTGCTTGATGGTCGAGGCTCTTGGTATAGTTCCTCGCGTCGACCTCTCGCCAGACTTTATTCCATTCCCGTTGAGATCGCTTCCATTCCTCCTCTTTCTGTTTTAAGCGCTTGAGAACGATGGGGATTGCGAGTACGGGCGACTCCTGCATTGAGTTGATGACCTCCAATCCAAGCTCCCGCCCGTAGATCTTCTTGATCACGCGAGTATGAATAGCTTTCCACGACCCCCCAATGTGCGGTTTGAGCTTGAAATTCGCGCGGTCCTCAGCGCTGAGTTGGGAGATCTTGTTGTGCAGGGGTTCTAGCAGTGAGATCGTTCGGGTGATAGCCTCGATATGGAAGTCATATTCGTGTCGTTCCTCTTCGCTCCGATGCAGCGCCTCTTCATAGATGTTCTTCTTGTGTGCGATGAAACCAGAGTCCTCACTGGACCATGTTGGATGAGAAACCCATTCATCATTGAGCACCGACCGGCACATTTCATCTCTGCCAGAACACAGGACATTTGCTTCCTGTTATCACACTCAGCAATTATCATCACAAGACCTGTTGCAGGAACACTCACACTGGCAGACAACCGCCGGTAGCTGCCATACTTGACGCTAGGATCCATGCGGCTCACGCGACTTGGTAGCTGCACAGGTGTCGGCTTCGTCCAATTGTTCTGGAATTCGGCCATCAAATACTCTCGCTCCTTAAGTTCGTCCCACCCAAGAATCTCCTTGAATTGTCGGTACAGATCCCCATCCCCAAGGAAATGCTTGCATTCCTTGACTAATCTGGCTGTGTCGATATAATCTTGCGTGAAGAGGTTGACAACTTTGAGGAATTCGTTGTATGTGTCCCGATTGTCAAGAGCCCGCTTGACGCGTTCAAAGAAGTGCGTCTCATCAACAGGAAGAGGAGGACGTGGTGCGGCAGGGGGAAGTTGATTTTGTGGGATGTGCGGAGAAGGGGGTCCTGCGATATTCTTGTTCCCATAACCAAGAGTTGCGCGTTCCGAACTTGCAGGAGGTTTGGGCTATTGTCTATGAGACTCCGGTTTAGGAGGACAACATGACCGGGTACTCACTGTGACGACCTGTGCCGGTTTGGGTGGGGCAATCTCCTTCTCTGGAACCTTACGTTTCCGCTTTGGGGGCAACGATGCCGAGCTGGCGACAGCATCGAGTTTTCTCTTGTTCCTCCCCTCATTTAGCGGTGTCCCGGTCCGATGAGAAGGGGAAGCCCGAGGTGGCGATTCGTCGAGCAGTTGCCGACTTTGTTCTGGCATGAAGACCCGGAAGTCGGCTCTAAGATCTGGAGCATCCTTGAACAAACGTGCGATTTGTCGCGAAACCTCTCCCTACAGCAGTGTCAGAGATAGTTATAAACATGAATGTCGGTTATACCTCGTCAATGGTTTCAGGTTCGTGATGGTAGCGAGATAGGATGTCCAAAAACTGACGATAGGTTTCGGGGTCACATCTGTTCTTGATCTTTTGCACATATTGAACCGCGGGTTCGATAGCTTGGCCACTATAGGCACCATTGGTGTCTGGTGATGGAGGTCGCACGCTGGGTTCTGGAGGCACTACAATGTTGATCAACGATCATTATAATGTTCTAACACGAAGATGGCCCACCAATGTTAGATCCGGACGCCGGACCCACTGACCAGAGTATTGGTCCCCGTCCTGGACCATTGTTTGTAGTTTGCATAGTAGTGCCCGTTGGTGTAGTGACGGTTATATAGCTGGAATCATGTGCGTCTGTAGAGCACTCGATGCGGTAACCAACTGGGAGGAATGTGTTAAAACCTTGGATAAGGGCTGAATGACCATTAAAGAGTTGTGATACACGCTTGATGACGCCAGGAGTATCGATTCTTCAAAAGTATTAGTCACGCGGCATCGTAAGGACGAGGGTAGCACTCACAGCTCGTGCTTGAACTCTTTCATGATGTCCAAAAATTGGTTGTAGACGTCAGGCTGGTCATGAAATTGGCTTTTGACCGCGTCGAGATAGCTGAGGGCATCGGTGACATTGAGCGGACGGTCCATCGAAGGATAACTTTGAGGATCGACAGGCGACTGTCTACCGGACCGCTGGACAGGGGGTAGTTCGTCCACAGCCAGAGATGTGGCTGGTTGTGGCTCAGGGGGGTTTGGGACGGCGTCCATTGGTATCGGAGAGGGCCTGCCCATCTCGACGTCTTTCTGGGGTTTGGATTCCGGGGGTGGGGGATATACGCCCTTGGACTCTGCACGAGGCTCGGGGACCGGAGGTTGGGCAGTTACGTCGGGATTGCGTCGGGGTGTTTCGGTCCGGGGAGGTGGCAGTCTTGCGCTCGTTTCTGGCGGAGGTGGAGGAGCATCGTCTACAGTCATCTGCCTGTTGTCCTGAGCATCCATGAGGGTGATTTTAAAGGAGCTGAGTGAGGGGAGGGACCAGGAAGACCAGGAAAAGAACAAGTTCTGGTCTGTGCGCCGATCACTTTCCTCGATATCACGTGTGCATCATTCCGTCACGTGAATCTATTTTTGTGATATGGCCCTGAATGGACGACCTTATTTAACCAAGGATGTGGATCCCATCCCGTTACCAAGTTCTCTTCAAATGGCATTCGACTTATTATAGTCCTGTGTTCCCTTATATTCTATATAATGTAATCGTCTTGGTGATCACCCTTCTATCTTTCTCAGTTGCGCAATGGCCCAAGTTCCCTTCACACCTCTCATCATCAATGGCCAGGAGCGTCCATCAAGCAGTTCTGATGTTTTCCAAGTCCGGAGGCCACAATCTGGAACCCTAGTTGGGACAGCTGCCTCCGCGACCAGTCAAGACTGTCGAGATGCTATTGATGCTGCGTCCAAAGCCCTCAAAGCTTGGGAGACTAGTCGACTTATCGACAGACGCGACATCTTTCTCAAGGCCGCGGATCTTTTCGCCAGCGAATATTGGTCCAAACTTCTAGCCCAGACCAACCAACAAGAAGCTGCTTTTGCACCTTATTGGAGTGTCTTTGATACAGCCCCAATCAGTAACTACCTCCGTGCGCAAGCAGGACTCGTCGACCAGCTCAGGGGCGAGTATTTTCCCTCTGCAACTTTTCCAGGGGCCCAAGTATTCGCACAACGCAGGGCGAAAGGTGTTCTGTATGCATTTCCCGCTCACCGGGTATTGCCGTATTTCATTCTTCACACCGCAGGCTTGCCATTGCTCCTTGGAACGCCCCTGCAGTATTAACCATTCGAGCAGTGGCCATCCCCATTTTTTGTGGAAATACTGTTGTACTCAAAGGCTCTGAGCTCACTCCAAGGGTTCACTACCTCGTGACCAAAGTCTTTCACGAAGCGGGCCTCCCCAGTGGCGTCCTCAACTGTATCTCTGTTTCTCCAGCAAACGCCCCTTTGCTGGTCTCCGAGATAATCGCACATCCTCAGATCCGACATGTCAATGTACGTGTCTTATCCCGTGGAATCTAGCTCAACCGCTTATTTACTACAGTTTACTGGGAGTGATCGAGTCGGGAAGATTATCGCGATGGAGGCTGCCAAGCAACTCAAGCCTTGTGTTCTTGAACTCGGTGGCAAAGCTCCAACTATTGTACGTCTCTCCAACCACGGGCAAGAATAGAGGTCCTAACTTCAACCTATGACTGACAGATACTGCAAGATGCTGATCTAAAGGAAGCCGCAAGAGCAGTTGCCTTCGGTGCAATGGCCAATTCAGGCCAGGTAACGATCATCCCAGCCTCACTGACCAGGACCATGTTCATGTTACTCCTGGGTTTAGGTTTGCATGTCAACTGAACGCGTCATTGTCCATAAGAATATCGCGGAAGCTTTCATTGCCTCTGTCCGCGAGATTGTTAAGGACCTGAGGGCTGGTGATACATCTGTGGACAGCAGTGCCAAACTAGGGCCGCTTTTCTCTGACAAATCTGCCGAACGTCTCGTCAACATGCTCAAGAAGAGCCAGGAAGCTGGGGCCGAGGTCTTGCTGGGTGATCTCACAAGAGATAAAGCCGTCGTCCAGCCTCATCTAGTCAGGGGCATCAAACCAGGTATGCCATTGTGGGACGAAGAATCGTTCGGGCCAGGTGCAGTGAATTTACATGTTTATTCCTTCGCGCACCCTTTTACACAAATCTCTTAGTGATCGTTTTCGCCACGTTCGAAACCGTTGACGAAGCAATGGAACTCGCAAATGCATCTACATACTCCTTGACTTCGTCTGTATGGACAGCCGATATAGCAAAGGCACATGAAATCGCATTCCAGCTACGTTATGGTAGGTTCCACAACTGACACTATGCTTCTCCCAACACTTGCTCACGCTATCACCGAAGGAGCTGTAAACATCAACGGAATGACGCTACACTCCGAACCAACTGACAGCCTAGTCGGACTCTCGTGCGTAGCGATCTCCACGATGACTACCTGTGCATGATTCACATGTTATTCTCTTAATAGGGGTTCTTCGGGTTACGGCAGGTTCGATGTTGAGCATTTCACTGATAAGAGAACGATAATCGTGCATCCTAAGGGCCGCCAGTATCCGATTTTCTGACCTGTGATACAAAACAAAGGAAAGCTCCTTGCGACTCTGTTCTTGTGATTTCCGGAGAAAATAGACTCTGTAACTCTCCTCGTCGCCAAATAACGATTAGATCCTTTTTAGCACCAAGTAACTCCGACATCTGGTTCGCCACCCCAACTCTGAAGTCAGTCTCTCCAACATCAGATGCAGACTTGACCTCCTTTGTTACCACCGCCTCAAGCAACACTAATCCCGCTGCCACCCCACCAGCACAGTCAAGCGTACTACTACTACACTGCCTCTCCTGTCGCACAGACCAATGAGTTCAGGAGGAGTTCTGTGTTTATCTCAGTTTTATTACCAGATACCTCCCTTCCTTAACTGTAGTTAAGGCTCCACTGTTCCGACGCCTGCACTCCTTCAGCCTACCATACCCCTCAACCACTACTATTCCCGTTGCTTTTATTCAACTTATTTGCTGTAAGGTTATTTCATGATACCCTATTTCGGTAAGAGCTCGAGGCACTTGCATCCTGAGCTTCTTTGCGCCCTCTGTCCACCTTAACCTAAGTTCAAAGGGCGAGACTTGCCAACACGTAGCAAACTCATTTAGTATTTGGATCAAATGTGCTAGTGCTAGCTGCACAAGGTGCTAACTTTTGATGTTTTGATGTCCAGGTGTTGTACACGAAGCACAGTGCTGCTTCCGGGATTAAAACGTACGTATGATCTTCTCAATCCTTTTCTGGACGCTGATAAATATCACATTCCTGTTCGCAGGACCGATGGGCCTCACAAGGGCTGGGTTAAAAACTCCTTTGTTAAAAACATATTTCACAGCATGGGCGTGTGAATATTGTGAAATCAGCACAGTTTTGGCTGCCCTCAGAAAAGTTTCGTGTCTACTAATACCTGTCGTCAATACTCTTTGCAACTTGAAAACATTATCGATGTTTTCTGTTCAACAATGGCGACATCCAACCCATCACTCGTTGCAACACCAAGTGTTGCCGATGTTGTCAAGCTTGCTAACCCTGCACTCAAGGCTTTGATTCACGATCTGGGGGTGAGGGTTTGACGGGGGAAGGAGTAGTTGATGCTCCTTCACTGGCTTCGAAGCCACCTAGTGGCCATCCCGATGACTAGGATATGGATGACTACCTCTAGTCATGGGTTTCATACACTGCATTTCCAACTTGGTCGTGCTTTTTCTCTTCGGAATGTCGCCACATCCCTTAGTATAATAAAACTTATGTAACACATTTTTCGCTGTTGTTAAACACTATGAAAACCATCTCACATGACGCCTTGGTGAATCCCACGCTAATAACGGCCTAACCCAGCCCTAGTAGGCCACACCCCTGCAAAGCTGGCGGTGTTTTCGGTTGAAGATGCCTGGATTGGCAGCTAGCTACACAGCACACGGGTATGCGATCGTGCGAAAAGACACCAATTCTGAATTAACCTGTATACGACCTTGGTCGTCTCCTAACATGATTGTCGATCACACAAAGTCCTCTAATCCCTTTCGCGAAAACATTGAAACTGAGGCTGCTCTGAATGAGCACTCGTCTAAGGAGGTAGTGTTACTACCGCTTTCATCCTCGCCTCCGACGGTGGAACCAAGTACCTCATATGCTCCTCCTCCGGCGTATGCCCAATCTACGGGCGAATCAAGTACCGCAAATGGGAACCGGTTGGCTCCAGAAACCTCCGAGAGTCAATACGCGTCGACACACTCTGCATCGACCCTCCCCTATGCAGTTCTTCCCGTTACTGAGCAGGATGTGGCCCCGTTCTCTCGACAAGCACCTCAGCAAGACTACCCCCCATTTGAACCTACATTCCTCTTCGCAAATGGACAATACCTGACACGAGGTTTCCCCGCTTTGCCTCCGCCTTCAAGGACCACGCCTCACCCATTCGCTTCACATGACATTACGGAATCGGATTGGTTAAGGTATGCCAACTGCGCATTGCTTCCTGGGCTGAGAGGGGATCTCACTATGCGGTGACCACTGCTAGGTTTCTTCAAGAAGTCAAGACTGCTGGGGAACTGACAAAGAAGCAAAAACATTTGTCACATATCCCCATCGTTTCTATAATTCCGATCGTAGGTGAGAGAATCAATTTCGAACACTGGATAATTGTTTCTGAATATGTTCGCGTTAAGGACAATTGAGCTCCCATGTGATTCGCCAGCAAATGAAAAAAGGCAAGGCAAAAGCTGTCGGAAATGTCATTGACCTTTGGAACCATGTTCGTTAACCTATCTCCTGTATGCACCGCCTCTCATAAAACCTTCGTGTCACCAGCACTTCTTCCGCCCACGCCGCATAGAAGTTGTTCTTATGCATGGTATGACGAGACTGACCGGCCTCGACAAACCCCCGGTCTCTCGCAACGTGAGCACACCCGGGTGGTCAGGTAACACCTTCATCTCACCAAGCGCGGAATCCAGCAGCGGGAAGGGTAAAGCGAAGGAGGAAGAGGATGCCACCTACCGCTTGTACATCATGCCATTGTATATGCATAACTGATCTAATAATATCCCCTGCTTTGCAGAGAGGAGGGTTCTGTCCTGTAAGAATGGTACTTTCCTACCCACCTTGCCAATGCAGACGTGTGCTTGATTCCCCAAGTGCCGTAAGCAACAAGCAAAGTGAAGTGACTGTCCCATCGTGGCTGGGATGTCTGGACTGTAATAGAGGCCCAGATCTTGGAACCACAGCTTGTGCAGCCAATGAGGCTAGTCCTCTCTTTTTGCTTCGTCGTTGCTGTAGGCTCTGCGTGGTTGCCTCTACGCTCCCCTTGATCCTCTTACGTATATCCCATTTTCTGTCTTTCTGTCTTCCTTTCTTCTGTTTTTTTTCTAACGTCAATTTGTTGTTCCAGGTTGTACCATTTTTGTCTACAAACTGGCTGCGCTGCACTGTTGCGTTGCGTTGGCCGACTGCCCTCCTCATAACACTGTAGAGGTTCTGACATGGAGGTGGCGAGGAAGTATGACTTCCCTTTTCTGATTGCTCTGGCAACCCTTTAGTAATAATTAGCGCCATTCCTTTCGTAGAGTAGAGGGCTCACCCGTCATCCAAAACCATGGGTTTCAGGACCCTTTAGTAGCTACAGAATATCGTAGAATACTCGCCATTTGATTCCTTTGGTTGAAATACCTTACACTCTGCTGTAGTAGATACTCTTTCGTGAATATTGCTCATTTTCCCCACTCACTCTACTCCGTTTCCCCTTTTTATTCATAAACTTTCCTTCCAACAAGTTCCATGATACTACTACAATAGAAACTACTATGATCCATTATATTATTCTGAATACAACAATGACATATTTGCGACTTGTGATGCGTTGTCCTGCTCTTCAATTCACTGTCAAAGATCATGGAAGGGTCTGTGCCCACGTCATACTTGGTCCCTACCTGTACTGTTGAATGCATTTGATCAGCTCGGCTTTATCATCGCGATTGATGGTCTGAACCTACACAAAACACGTCTGCATTGCTCGACAGAGGGCCAATCTCGACGATATATTTTGTAATTGCTTGAACGAGTCTCAGAGTCAGGTACCGGCGCGTTTGTGTGCCGCTACGATGTACTATATGTATAACAGAATAACTCCACTGCCCTCGAGTCTAACCCTTGCCGCTCAGCCCAAGGCGGTGTCACACCAGTGCCGTGGTGCTATCACACTGATACACTCCCAGCCGCAGCACTTTTACCCCTTCTATCCTAAGGTCTTGGACCGAGCTACCCCTCGGCCTTCTGACATAGATCTCGTCTACAGCCAACAAGCTTGTGAACCGCAGCCATTGTGCATCTACCCACATACCCACATGTGTATAATTAGGCAAGGAAAGAGTATCGCTACCTAGCATCACCCACACCTGCCACCCGACCGTCTCTCGGAATTCACTCATGATCGTCCTTAGCGATTCAACTCAACCTACTGCCCGTACCACCACCTCATCCCGTCGGGAAAGCACAAGTACTACCTCGCCCCCGCCCCCATATGAATCCAGCCCCTCCTACTCGTCTATCCACGATGAGAGGCGTCGCCACATAGATGCGCACTCCAACACCTCCAAGGAACCGCTCACCGACTCTAAAGTCTATGCGGAACCTCCCCGTGCATTCTCGCGTATTGCGGCTGTTAGTATCCAAACTCTTGTGCCCTTCTCGCCTATGACTGTCTTGGTCGAGGGATCTGGAAAGGCATTGGATAAGGGATTTTCCCTGGAGTTACCGCCTTCATCTGAAGCCCCGCATCCATTTGAGCGGAGGGATATCAGCGCAGCTGATTGGAATAGGTACGTCCTGGTCGTTCAGTTAGTGGTTCTGAGTGTGGATGTGAACCTATTTTTAGGTTTATGCAGGATTTGCAAGATTGTACAGCATTGCCCAACTGCACGAAGAACAAAACGCTCTTTATTCCCATCGCTCTCGGTTTTGGTCCCGGAGGTTCGTCTGCAATCTTCCATGTTGCTACTTCATATTCACTCTCCCCGATCTTACAGCATGCTTTATCAGTGAAGCAATCAAAGCTAAGATGCGCAAGGAGAGGCTTGCCCGTGCAATCAACCTCATCAATGCGTGGAACCAGGTGTGCTCACCATGAAACACCGAATCTACTACCGACCTACTTACCTTGACACAGTACTTTTTCGTTCCACGTCGGACAGAAGTGATTCTTATGCGAGGGGACCGTGCACTCACCATCTCCAAGTCAAACTTCGCCGAATCCCTAAAGTTGACCCAGAATGACCCGTCCACAGCGTCTTTGTCATCCCTCGGCTCTTCGTCCTCGTCGACCAAGGAATCCAGGGGAGGATGTTTTGGCCAGCCAAAGGTACCTATGAAGTTGATCGTTGTTGCGTTGTAGATTTAGCACTATCGAGCGCGTCCTTGAAACAGTTCCCGGATAACTCGGAAAATTTACATAGATCGGTAACCATGTATGCACGGTGGCCTGATGATATCACAGAAAGGACCCAGAATGATCTGCCGGAAGAACGTGACGACGTTGCAACGGGATGACAGGGGTAGTGCTAGGAGGTGCCGGTTAACCTACTTCCGGGAAAGCGGGCGGACAAGCAAGTAATTCTGCCTTTTCCCAGTCTGCATATCATCATCATTAGGGCTAGTGGAGGCGGGATCTGTGTTTCTCTCCGTAACTACCGAGGATTCCAAGGGACGGTATTTCGACGAAGTGGCTGCAGACCAAGGCGAGCTTACCGGTTACAAAAACATTACTCACATCTCCCAAAGGGTAGATCTTATGTATATGTCTGGCTCCAGAGCAGGCACGATTGAGTTGGATTTCGAGCGCATGCCCTAGTCAAATAATCCAAGCCAGAATATTCGTTCCTCAGCATTTATCCTTGAGAGCCATGTTTCTACTAATAGCAGGTATTACAAGGTCAGTTCTTTGGGCATTGGCTTTCCTGTGAGCACTGCCATCGCGTTCTCGACAGCCAGGGTTGCCATTCCGATCCTTGTTTCTGTAGTCGCACTTCCAATGTGAGGAATAACCGCGCAACTATCTGTGGATCAGCCCCCTCGCAAATGAAAAGGGCAACACACACATACCGTGGTTCTTTAACTAGGGGGTGGTCTCGAGTGACATTGGGTTCACCTTCAACCACATCCACACCTGCGCCCCAAATCCACTTTTCCCTCAATGCTTTCGCCAGAGCGTCAGAATCAACAAGGGACCCGCGAGCAGCATTGACAAGAATCGCTGTCTTCTTCATCTTCTTCAAGAACGCTTCGTCCACGATGTGATATGTCGAAGGTCCGCCAGGCGCAAGTACAAATACTGCATCGCTCTCATGCGCAAGATGACCTAATTCCACACGACGAAGTGTTTGTAACCCGAGTTTCTGGCGCAGTGCTTCATCACGCTCAGGGTCAGGTATGGAGTGTGGGTTTGAAGCGTATACGCAGTCGGTGATGCCGAAGGGAATGAGGCGGGCGAGAGTGGCATGGGCTATCCTTCCGAAACCGATGAAACCGGCCGTTCGCCTTGGAGAGACTGGGGAGGAACCTAGTTGAGGACCGCAGAATAAAAATGGTGCCCAACTATAGTTTGGCCACTAAATATGATAGTCAGTGAGATGGGCGGGGAAGAGCAGGCGAGTCTCGCACTCTACTTTCGTCGACTATTCGCATCGTCTCGCGAACGTTTCTTCCTGCCATAAGAGCCAGCATAACAGTGATATCGGCAACTGAGGAAAGCAATTAGTCAAGGTTGCGATAATTGATATACGCTTGTACCGGCGTCGGTCAGAACTTCAGGCGTATATCCGATCCTAATTCCTCGAGAAGAGATGGCTTGTACGTCGAGGTGTTCTGCCATAGTATGAAGGTGTGAACGATTATTCTGGGGTATACGTGGGCACACTAACCGTAACCAACTGACATTGTCGAAACGACCTGAAGAGTGCTGCCAGCTATAAGGCCAAGTTAGGACCTCACAACGTTGACCAAGTGCCCGGGATACCTGCATCCAGGATATCCTTATCTACCTAAAAGACTTCAAATTTCATCGGAAGAGGAAATCAACCGCAGAACTCACTTTATCAGCAACGGTGACAATTAGTGCCGCGGCAGCCTGCACATTCTTCAGAATCCAATCCTTCCCACAAGGTTTATCTTCCGACCATTGAACAATCTGAACGAGAGGTTGAGTTCTAATCGCCACGTTCCGAAGTATTCATCACCGTCAGAACCTCAAATGAGTCCCTAGGCTGTATTAATGCCGACGCTTCTGGGCCTAAGTATCTAGTGATGACGATCTTTGGGCGATTCCTAAGATGGGAAGAGATGGACGTTAGGCGCGTAATTTGAGCGTTGGAACTGTGAGCAGATGTAACAAACGGGGCTGGAGTGGACATAGTCGTTCCAGAGAATCAATAACTGGAGCGGATTCTCAGATAGCAGTATGTTCTCACTAAGTCATTGGATGATAGATTACAAATTCACAGACGGACTGTCATGAGCTCATTCCCATGCTCCTATCTACCCTCGTCGTTCAATATTCTCGTCAAGAACGGCCATACCTAATTATCTTGGAAGAATTGCTCTCCGACATAGTCTTCTTCACTTCTGCCTCTGTCAGAAATGGTCGAAACTCAGGTATAAGCTTAGGACTCAAATAGCTTTTCTACATCCCTAATCATCTCTTCCTGTTTAACCCCTCACGCGCCAGCAATCCTGATATGCATTGAACGAGCTGCCATGACTTTTACCTCGTCAACGGTATAAGGACTCTTCCAGGATATCCACGAATTGTTCCCAAGTCGCAGTATTACATTACATCGTTGTTTGACCATCTGTAGATGCTCGATCGTTGACTTTTGGCGTTTCATCTACCACTTGAACAGGAGTAGGTGTCCCGAGCTGTGATCCTAGACGGATAGATGCACATCATAGATCATTTGAACATATATTGGAAACCAACGTCTGACCAGCTCCAAGACCTGCTGTGCTAGGTCCTTCACTACGATCGTCGCTCTCGCCCTCTTTCGCTTTCGTCACTGACTCTGAGGTTGGGGCTACAGTCGGACCTTCGAGAGGCGAGAACTTCTCAAAGCTGGTTATGAGGTCGGGGTGTCCCTCAAAGATGTGTAGTGACACCAATGGTATCGATTCTCTGCACACATTCTGCTAGTAATAGCCCACTAATGCATAGCGAAAAAAGGATGCTCACCGTTGATCTCTGAAGTCCTTCATTAGGTCCAGAAAATTGTCGTACACCTTTGGTTTGCCTTTCTCAAACCGAGTTTTCACCGCCCCTATGTAACCCCTCACCCATCGCATCTTTGGTTCTCGAAGTCACGTCAATGGGGAGCCCTTCGAATCCTCTCAAGGTCTCTTTCGTCTTTGGTTCTGAGTCTGGCTTGTCACTCTGCATATCGTTGCAAGAAGGGTGTAAGGAACAGCTTTGTGAAGCTGGTTATTTAAATAGCGATTTCAAGCCGCTTGATCTCCGAATGAGTGGCTGTTCAAATTCACACTCTCATGTCAATCAAAGATGGATATATGAGAGCTGCAGCAGCAGAGGGTGTGTCGTGAGTGACCATAAATTAATAGGCATCGAACGGGTCAGGGCATGAATGAACCTCTTCCTGGGTTCAACGAGAGGTCCGGGTGGTAAAGTGCTATCCGAGGACTGATATCGACGCTTCAGGTCAAGTTACGTGTTTGATTCGAGCTATTAAGGTTCATAACTATTAGTGTACTGACAGTTGACAAGTTCAAAGCAAGTTCAAAGCATATAAAGCATCGCATGGTTCAATGAGCATATGAAAGCACGAAAGCAATAAGATCGCTGAAGCTGAGGTGTAATGTTTAAGGGCCAGGTTACTCTTCGAAATGGTCACCGCCCAATAGCATTTTACAATCCTTTTGCAGATCGGGGTAATCCCTCAGAATGTGTTCGAGTTGAGAGATAGCTTCTTGCTATACATCAGATCAATGCATCGGTCCAAGTTCTTCACTAAGCGCTCAATTCGATCACGCACCTGTATCAACGTGTTACTCAAGTTCGAATAATACCTCACCAAGATCACGAGCAGCAACTTCCAAGTGTCCACATCAACCATGTCGTTTACTTTCACCAAGTAATCCACAGTGCGGCTTCGGTACGTTGATGGTGCAGAACTAGGTCCTGCGACTACTTTCGTTACTACCAATTTCATCACACGTACAGAAGTGTTGGCACGAACCAGCACTGGGACTGATTTCTGTGTTCTGATGGGCTATCGTTGCAGTCTCCACCTTGGCATAAATCACATGTCGATGTTGTGGGGGGATGAACGTCCCCAACCCCAACAGCAAGTCCGCGCGTCCACCAAACAGACCATTCATGCTTTCAACAAATTGCTTTGGTTCAACCCTAAAGTACTTTTTTTTTAGTCATGCCATCATTATATAGCGAGCGGCAGGAGACGTTGCTCACTTGCCCGTGTCGAATTGTTTCAGCAAGATTAGGAACTCGATGAATAGGATAGGTTGACCGGTGAAGTGACGTTCGACTTGGGAAACGTAGGCATCGACGTGCGGATTACTACTAGTACCACCTGTGCGGGTACTACCCCCTCCACTGCCGAAAGAAGCGTTGGAAGGATCGGGCTGTCTGAAGCTTGGTACGGCCAAGGATCGAGGGTTCGGGACGGAGTTCGACAAGGGATTCAAATCAGGGCTCAGGATGGGATTTAGGATTGTGTTTGGGATGGGATTTGGCGGTGGGTTCAGGGTTGAGTTCGGAGAGACATTTGGAGTTGGGTTGTTAGCGGGATTTGGTATGGGATTGGGCTGGATATGAGGATACGGGAATGAAGATGTGCTCAAATTGAGATTCAGAGTGTGACTTGGAATGTAACTTGGACTTGGACTAAGGCTCGGAGGAAATTGGGAAGGAGATCTTTGATCTGAGAACGAGATTCGGGTGGGCCATTGATTAGGAGGAAGCTGACTAGGATGTGGGAGTTGATTTGGCGGGAATTGACTTGGAGGGATCAGGCTGGGAGGTCCAGGAGGCTGGTGTATCGGAACTTGGTGGGGAGGTGTTTGAGTTGGGAAACTTGCGCTGGGGACAGCTATGTTCGGACGAACAGGGCTTGGAGAGATTGGAGTCTGGGAAATAGTACCTGGAGAAGCGGTGCGATCAAGAACGAATAGAGTAGGAGGAAATGAGCTAGAAGTCTGGTTGGGAAGAGGCTGACTTGGAGAGATCGTGCTCGAAGGGAATCGGTGGGGAGGCACTTGACTAGGAGGTACCTGGTTAGCTGCTCCAGAGTTAAAGCGAAAATGGCTGGGTGAAATCGAAGCATTGGGGGTGCAGAGAAACTGAGGGGGAGAGACCGAGTTTGAGGCTGTTGATGCTGTCGAGCTCGAAGAAGTCGTAGGAGGATAGAGTGGAATGGGCGAGATTGGACTTAGAGAAGTCGGGAAGGGACTCTCAACCTGTCCTTGGATTTGACGCGGCGGTGGCAATGGTTGAGTGGGTGGAGGCTGTGACGGCGTTCTGTCCATCTGTATATAGAAGCTATCTTCAACGTTCGTAAACTATGATCAGAGAGTCAGGGAGGGGAGGTGAAGGTGCCACGATTCTTGCAGAATTCGCAGAATGCGAGTGGCGTGCATACATCGATTCTGCACGGATAAGATCAAGACAAAGCAGCTGGAGAAGACTGCTTGATCAGGTACGAGTGTGTGGCGTGTGGTCATGGGTCCCAGTTTGTCAATAGCCTTGTTTGCGTGGATTAGAACAATGTGCTGGGAACGAAGGCCCAGAGTGGGGTCAGTAACGTATTATCCCCGATTAGTCCTTGAGGAAAGCCCATGGGCAGACGACTTGGATAACTGTAAAAGCTACTTACACTACTTCGAATACTCTCGTCGATATAGGAGTCGTCGTTCTGCAACATCTGTGGCACCGTCTTGATAGCATTCCACTATCCAAGCACATCCAGAGCGATGTATGATGATCCGCGGCGAGTTATAGAAGACACCACTCTTGGAAACGCTACATGCAGGGGCGATACATCCCTATCCAGTGATTGTGTGCTTGCAAACGATAGGGTGAGTGTCACCTCGGGCACTAGTATCCTGACCAAAGCTTGGTCAAAGTCAGTTAGGTACGCGGAGAAGCTGTTATCAGGAGTTGTGCCTACGGCGCTAGGGATTGATGAACTAGGGAATAATTAACTCGTGTCCAGGAAGTGTGTGATTACGGTCAGGGGTTGGTCCAGTTGTTGTCATGTGCACAGGATGGATCAAGCATGAGGCTGGGTGCTACATACGGAGCAGCAGTGGCGATTGAGTAATTTACGGGAAATCTGAGGGTTATTGTGGTTAGAAAAAACATGTGATAATTGTGACTATCGTGAAGACGCGTCGTGGAAAGAACAATGAGACGCCAGCGCGACGCACATGTGACCGACGCGCCGTTTTGCTTGCGCGTATTTGGCTAGTGATCACGTGTTGTTGGATAGACCTTGAGTGTTCGCGATTGCATCCTATCATCTGCGACCACCTACAGTCCCTTCCTCATTCACCCATACCACGGACTGGTCGCTATGTCATCAGCTATACCAGTATGCTTTACTATCTCTTTTTTTTCACCATCGACCCCGCTGACTAGCTCACAGACACGTCGTGCAGTCCGGGTAACCCGTGCAACTGCCCTTAAGGACAACGAAAATGCAAATGCTCGACCTTCACGAATCGCAACTAGGAGCAAGCCTCCATCTACCACTGGAATTGCTCCTACCGCTTCTGGGCTCGGCGGGGTCACCCGTGCGACAGCAGCATCCAGGGCAAAAGCAATCGCCGGCGGTGACGTTCAGCCGGACCCAACTGCTGTCAAGCGCAAACGTGAGGCTCTCGGGGAGGTCGCGATCAACAACAAATCCAAGCCGGCTGCAACGAAAGGGAAGGAGAAAGAAAACACCAAGGAGGCCTTCGATGGTGTCGTCTTGAAGACGAAACCTACCACCCGCCAGCCTTTGCGAACAGTTGGCACAAAGCAAGTAGCTAAACCAGCTATTAGTCGCGTCACCAAAAAAGAGAAGGATGTGTCTCTTCCTCCCAGAGAAGAGGAAAAGTCCGCCCCCGCGAAAGAAGAACATGCAATGGCTGTGGATCCTCCCACAATACCAAGTCTAATCAAGCGCGGATCGCTTCCAACGAAGGATGCTCGCCAACCCGCCAAGCGACTTTCGACTCGTGAATCTCGTTCTAAAGCTCAAGTCCAGCCCGAGGAGGATGATGCTGAGGATCATCGCGACCTGAAGAGACGACGCACATCGCCGGAAGCACCGGAGGACCCTCGAGAGACCGAAGACGCCGTTATTGCCGCCCGTATTGCTGCTGAGCTTGCAACTTATGCCGACGAACCGGAGGCCGACGTCGAAAACTCACCATGGGATGATCTTGATGCAGACGATGCTGATGATCCCTTGATGGTCAGTGAATATGTGGTAGACATTTTCAAATACCTGCGCCAAGTCGAGGTACGCTTTTCTTTTTCTTTTTCTTTTCGTATCTTTGGCTAAATGTTCTGATTTTTAATCTTTCGACAGCTTACTACAATGCCAAATCCTCATTATATGGAAAGCCAGAAAGAGCTCGCATGGAAAATGCGTGGGATCCTCATGGACTGGCTTATTCAGGTCCATGTCCGCTTCCGTCTCCTCCCAGAAACACTCTTCTTATGCGTCAATCTCATTGATCGTTTTCTTTCCGCCCGCGTTGTTTCGCTGGCGAAACTCCAGCTTGTAGGCGTGACATGTTTATTTATCGCTGCCAAGTTCGAGGAAGTCATCTCTCCTTCTGTTTCTCATTTCCTTCTTTGTGCCGATTCAACATATACAGAGACGGAGATTCTCCAAGCTGAGCGCTATGTTCTCAAGACACTCGACTGGAATCTCAGCTACCCTAACCCTGTACATTACCTTCGACGCGTTAGCAAGGCGGATGGATACGATGTCAAGGTCCGGACCCTAGCAAAATACCTTCTTGAGATTAGCTGCCTCGAATGGCGTCTCATTGCGGCGCCACCCTCATTAATGGCAGCTGCATCCATCTGGCTAGCTAGGCTTGCTTTGGGATACGAGCAATGGGTACGGACAAGCTACCCCTCTTCACATCTGTATCTAACATTGTTTATATAGACACCTAATCTTGCCCATTACTCTGGGTACTCGGAAAGCGCTCTAGTCCCCACCGCGAATCTCATGTTGAATTACGTGCTTAAACCAGTTCGACATGAGTCTTTCCACAAGAAATATGCCGGGAAACGGTATTACAAGGTTTGTCTCTTGCTTCCAACTTCGCATTCTGCATATACTAATGTCTTACTGTAGTCGAGCATATATATGCGAGAGTGGGCTCTCGATCGCTGGTCAGAGGAAACTCAGGTTAACCTCGCACAAGAGCTTCCCCGGCTCAAGGTGGAGATCCGTATTGAACGTGAACAGATGGAACGCCAACTACAAGCGGAACAGGCTACTGGCGCAGAGGAAAGATAACACGGCCATGTCATCCATTCGCTCATAAACTATCCTATCTATCTCATCTTGTCACTGATAACCTTCTATCCGTTCATCCATCCTCCATTCCTTGCCAGCCCCACGACCATGGATCCTTTCTCTCCTCCCTTGCGATGCCTCTTCAACCTCCCCCTTTCTACCCCCACGGATCTCGCGCGTGCCGGTTTTGGTACTCTATGGCATTCTCATGTTCAATACCCTTCCAATATTGCATTGTCCTATCATTCAAGAACGAACACTGTCAACTGTAGCCCATCAACTGTCTCTCCATCGTCACTTGATATTCTATGATCGCTTTATGCACATCATTTTTCTTTCGTTTGTTCTCTCCCTCAACCCATTTGTTTCTTACCTTGCAGTTGGCCAAGTTAATCTTCTCTGCTAGAGATTGAAGTTGTCGTTGTGGCTTTCATTCGCTTTCCTTAGTTGCTCTTGGAGGTTGGGATTCTGGATTGGTTGGCGACCTTCTGTTCGAGCTGTTATTGTTGTCCGTCGAAATGTTTTTTTTTTCTTTCCTTTGCGGACTAGATGTGTTCGAATCTTGGTTTCTGTCGCTGTATAAACTATCATTTATCCATTGGCGTTTGTTGGCAGAATGATGTGGCGATTAAAGGAGGACTGCAAAGTCCAGAGCAGTTGATATGTTTCTGTGCATTCTTTGTTACATTCCTTTCTTGTTTCTGTCCCTCTTAATCAAATGTATAATACCACGCCCTATAACTGAGCGGAAGAATAGAATTGGTGTATTAAACCCATGGATGATAGTATGAAAGCCATTAGATGGAAGGTCTAAATTACGAGTTCGCCTTCGACACTCTTGGGGTCGAGGGCAATTCTGGGAAGGAGGGCTTCATAACGATCTTGGTCCTCCCGTTTCAAGTAACGCAGAATTTTAGCGCGCTGATGGATGAGTTTCCGGAGACCGCGACGGTTGCCAACATCGCGTTTGAACATGGTTAGATGGCTCCACAAGTTGCGGATTTTGTATGTCAAAAGCGCAGCTACGCAGCACACGCGAACATCAGCGCAAGAAAAGGAGAGATGAAGTCACGAAACGGGAAACTCACCTTGCACCTCCGGACGACCAGGATCAAAGGGATTCTCAGGTGCCGAGAACTCTAGAATAATCCTCCTCCTATTCTCATACGCAATACCCTTCGCATTGGCATTCTGCAAATTAATCACCATCCCAAACGCGTTGAGTTTCGTCGTTTCCTTCTTTATGGCCTCTGCCTGTCTCTGTGCGAGAACATCAGATGAGAGGGGGAAAGTTTGGGAGTCAAAGACGGAGTTGAAATGCGAAGTTGACGCGAGGAAGGGTGCTTGTGCACTTAGGACGGGGAGTTCCTCAAACAACATCTTTTTTTCGACTTCGCCAATGCCGTAGTTTACGTCCTTGGGGACTTGGATGGTTGTCCCGAGTTCCGAAATCTCGATTGTTTCCGTGGTGTTTGAGGACATGGAAGTCGATGTTGAGGATTTAGAGGACGAGGAAGGTGCAGGAGGGGGGCCATTGAGATTATAAGGATTCACAAGGCATTTCGCGAGGTCGCATTTAGGCCAGAGGTCAGCTTCTTCGTGTGCTCGAGTGCCTAGGATGATACTGGGTTGGTTCTCGGCTTCCTTGACTTGACGCTCATGTGTGCGTTGAATGTTACGTTTCTTGGTGGATTGGTCTTGACGGCGTGAAACGTGAAGGATGGCGGCGGTGTGAAAGGTGGATGTGGAGGCGGAAGGAAGACGGATGGACGTGGAAGCGAGCGGCCGCGATGCTGAAGGGCTTGAGTATACGTGTTGTTTCTATGAACAAGAGAGAGCTTGAAGTACCTTGAGAGAGGCATGCCCTGAACATTATGAATGTTGGTCCACCACGACTTTCAGCAGGCAGATGCGGGGATAAGCAGAACGACGACACTGGGACTGGAAAAATAATGACCACGTGATGTACGCGTCCCTACATGCGCTCAGCAGAGTTGAAGGCATCCTCTGACAAACATCACCAGAATCGCAGCGATCGGGATACGAAAATGACCCAGTCTAGAACTTCAAACCAGCCCGGCACTTCACGATCGTCAACAACACCGGGATGGCATTTGCGTATGTTTACGGATATAATTTACATACTGACCGAGGACAATAAGGAATGGAGACTATGTAAACGGCCATGAATGGACAGATAGTATCAACGTCCTGACAGGTCCGATCAGTTGTGACTGGGCTCGTTGATTCGGTCTTCACTGGGTTTCAAGATGGGTAGGATTATCCGAGGCTCTGTTTCTGGTTCACCACTTGTACATTTGGATGCGCAGATGCCATGAGCTCGACAGAAGCGTTATCGTCTGTGGCATTTCCGGCGACGAAGGTTGGGACATTGGGAGTTCCTCATAGGAAGTGCAGGTTCCCGCGGTATTAGGAGGCAAAAGGGAGAGGCACATTGCGCAGGGATGCCCTTTGCGGGAAATTGTCACTGAGAAGCACTTAGACCAATATGAAAGGACTGTGATTGGTTTGCTGATGTAGTTAGAACCATGCATTGCGAACATCAGAATGGGATAAATCGTCCGATGTATATCTGATCCCAGCGGAGACAGCCTCCATCTTCCGCTTAGCTCGCTGTTCTGGTTTATCGTGGTCAAGGTCATGCGAGGTGTCGTCATACAACCATTGCTGCTTGGATTCTACATCTCCAGCACCACGTCGACACTTCCGAGAATAGTTGCTGGGCAGAGTGGCTGAATGATCTGGCATGAGGGGAGGTGACAATCTTCATGTGAGTCCAAGTTGCCTTACCTAGGAGTGAGTGGAGTCACCATCATCACTGTCCAGAGGTGGAAGCCCATGATCATATACTGCTGTGTCTGATGATGGGATATATCAAGTCCATCCCCCATAAATGCTGTCCACTCAGATTCCATCCATACTAACTGTAAACTACTTGCATTCGTATATTTAGATTGCAAAAGTTTACTAATTGTATGGGTCTTGGTCTTGAACATGACAAGACAAGACCTTTCACTTCTCTAGTCACCCTGGGGTGAAAACCAGATCCCAATATGATGGATTGTCAACCACCCAGTTGATGGTCAACTCACATTCAAACCCAAATGCTATTTATGCTATTTGGGTTTCTACTTTGACTGGGTGCTCTTTTTCAAAGAACACATCTGACATTACTCTACCAAAGCACTATCTATAATCAAGTATATGTGTCTCAGGCAACTCTATCTGCAGCCTCTCCCCCCTCCACAAATGTCTCCTTTAACATTCATGTGTAGTACCTATTACCATATATGGCTTTAGATTATTGTTCAATTATAATGGTTGCTATCATGACCTCATCAAGCAGCTTGTTAAGGAGGCAGACTCTGGACAGGGGCGGACCACGAGCGGACAGAAGCGGACGAGTCGCGGACCTGGGTAGAATGAGGCCTTGGCTTCAACTTATGTGTTGCACCCCTCGGGAACCGTAGTGGCCTCA
>JAEUWL010000682.1:0-31959 GCA_018524415.1 Podaxis rugospora
TAGTCAGTTCTGACAAATCCTGTGCTATGCTGACCAATTCTGACAAATGCTGTGTTGAAACAGCACAGGATTACCAATTCTGACTCAGCTGACTCATCCCCATCATCCCACGAAACCGTTATCCCGTTCTATATAGAGGATCGCATTTATTATAGATGCCGTAGTCCAACGTTCAGGACAGAGCTAAAGTCGAGCGCAGCAGTTGGTGATTGGACAGGTGTTGAACAAGCTGCGCACTCTGTTACTGACCCTGTGGAGACCAATATGCTTGGGAGCTCCATGTGCAGTGCGCTAAGGGCCTTAACTACGGTGTAAAACTCCTTCGCGAGCCATTGCATTCAGGTCCCCCTTGGACAAGGGAGGTTCGTGCTTGTAACTTGATGTCTGTTCACGTGCTCTATTCTTTGATATGTATGGACCGCCCAGCACCGCCCAAAAGGACTTCGAGCCTGTGAACGCATCACTGGTTAACCGAGAAACCTCATGTCCTACCAAGAGGTCACATCGTAGGTGAGGTTGGACTTAACACTAGTCGAATGGTAACCAGGTTACTGGAGAAAAAAAATTAACTATTTGGATGCACCGCCACAATCTGGCTAAAGAGAGGAATGACGTGATTGCCTTTTTGATACCCTCCACCTCCATGTTTCATGAATGTCGAAAGCGACGGCGACGACCATGCACACCATTAAACTGGTCGTCATAGGTGCCTCTGGAGTTGGCAAGACTAGTTTACGTGGCCAGGTGAGCAGTACGCAAACAAGAATGTTACTCCGAACCTTTGACAAGGCTCCGAAATGTAGTATATATCTGGTAGATTTTCGAGTGGTTACCGGGCCACCATTGGAGCAGATTTCATTTCTAAAACGTTACCTCACCCCACGAAACCAGAGCAAACTGTGACTCTCCAGATATGGGTCAGTTCATCCCTCTTGCCCTATTCGTGCCGGTTCAGCTGATCAAGGCTCGATTGAGGAGATATAGGATACCGCGGGGCAGGAGAGGTTTTCAAGTCTCTCGACTGCGTTCTTTAGGGGGGCAGATGCTGTGATACTGGTGTTTGACTTGTATGACCTGGAAACACTGGAAGCATTGAAGAAGTGGTGGGCAGAGTTCTGTGAGGGGGTGCCCTTGGCCGAGGAAGACGCGTTGGAGTACCCATGTTTCGTCGTTGGCAATAAGATTGACCTCACGATGGACGAAGAATATGATGCAGAACGGATATCGCGAGACCAAATTCAACGATTCCTCGCTGAACTTATGCCCCTCGAAGACCCACCACCGCCTCCGAAGGCGAACACCTTGCCTGTTAGCATGCCCGCGATACAAGCACAGAAGTCCCCCTCCATCGATATCAAGCCTCGTGTATCCCCCACGGATGCCACGGGACCCAAATCCCTGAACAAGGCCCGCTCTCGCTCGAGATCCGTAAACAAACTGAGTAGCGTTTCGTCCATCAACACCACAACGTCGATATACCATACCCCTGCTTCCTCCTTCTTCTCCGACTCCTTCCATACTGCTCGTTCCTCTCCTGAACCATCCTCCTCCACGCCATCGGCCTCTGTATCAACGCCAATACTCAGAGCAACACCAGCAATCAGGCAGCGTCGTCTCACTGGTGGTTCCAGCGGAAGTACAAGCAGCGAGAGTGGAGCCACTATCACGCCGAGCCTTTTTGCACGCGAGCAACACAGAGGTGCTGTCGGGAATAGTCCGGATGGAATAGCGTTCACAACGTCTGAAGATGGCGCTCTTGATCTTCCAGACTCGGATTATGCCTCTGCATATTGGTCTTCATCTGCACCCCCACCTTCGCCTGAACGCGGGCCAAGTTTGCACTTCACATCAGCGAAAACTGGGGAGGGTGTCCAAGAGCTGTTTGAACATGTGGCGGCACGGGTGATGCGAAGGATGGAGTATGAGGAGTATTTCGAAGCTCGGAGGATGCATTATAGGGAGGCGAGTGGGACGGAGACGATTAGGCTTGGGGAGGATGTTCAGATGCAGCGGAAGGGTTTTGGAAAGCTTGGATTAGGCTTGTGTTGTGCATGATAGTGATGGTTTAATGTCCTTTGTGTTTTATATGGTAGTAAGTTTCTGGTTTCTGGGTATCTTTATCGCGTATTTTCTCAGCATTCGGATGCGATGATGCAGTCATATACTTAATTGTTAGTCGTCATGCTTGTGCCCATAATTTTCGGTAGCGTACATTCTTTTGTGTTTGAAGGATTCGATTGGTCTTGCCTAAGTGGACACTAACAAATGTTTTAACATCTAGCGAAGTTCAATGTTCACGAAGGTGGACCAATCCAGTGAATGCTTGACGGACCGACAGTATGATCCGGAGTTCAGATCTCAGATGTGTCCCCAGTTTGGATGAACATTTGCACCTTGTTCCACACCAAGTAGAATCCCTAAATATTGTAATTTATATATGATAGGCATCTAGTGTGCATTGTTGCATCGTAATATTCAAACATGAAGCGGTTGCAGGGAGCGACGAAAAAGCTGAAAAGGTGAAAGTTACTCTCAGTCGCGACTGCCGTCGAAAAAATACCTGGCTGCTAAGTACTAAGTCGTGACCGATGTGACCGTCCCGAACAGGGGCATCCGAACTTCAGTCAACCTGCAACCTTCAGTTCCCTTCCTCCCAGCTTTTCAATGACTACTTCGAGTCAGGCAACACCGAGGTAAGATGCGCTCGCCATTGAAATATTACTCCTTTGACTAACCGCCATTTCCAGGACGCCTCCGCGATCCCGCGCTGAAGCAAACATGTAGGGCTCGATCCTGGTCCCCTCTAGCCAAACTCATGTCAATATCAAGGAGTAGTATAGCGCAGACTACTCCACGTTTATCTCGCTCTACGGGCGATGGCTCTATCACAACCAGTGACTGGAAGGACATAGCACGCGAGATGGACACAGAGATGCTAGTATGTGATATTGAGACCTTTCAACGGTCTTACTTGCCCTTCATTCCATCCGAGGGAGATATCACCGCTTGCGCTCAAATGCTCAGTAATGCGGGAATCCTCGTTTCGGGGAGCGGCGAAAACCTTTACTGGTGTGACTTTCCAAACTCCCCATCCAAGCTCAAGGACCCAGAAAAGAAGGTGTTTTCGGCCCTCACCAAAATTGCAGATGCACTGGTTTCATATACCCTCTCTTCGAATGATGTGCAAGGTGCCTACTCCAAACCTCGCCTCCGGTATCGCGATTGTCCGGACGCCAGAGTCGCCTCTGAGCTTGAGGGCGCCAATTTCAAGATGGATGGGTGTTTTGAACTCGCGGATGAATCCATGCTCTCGTCGTGTTCTCCGGATCTGATCACTGCGGATATTGTTGTCGTTGCTGAATACAAGAAGCACGAGGTGGATACGCTCGATGTCAGTGGCCCTCATCTTCTATCCAGACCAATTCTGAGCAGCTCTTCATTAGAATCGTTTCAAGGTGGTTTCTGCAGCCAGCCACATAATGAACGACGATCCCCGGCGTATTTTCACATTTGGTGTATGTCCCACTAATCCATGGACATGAAATAAGCTAATATGTACCTAGATTACGATTGAAGACACCATGATGTCGTTGTGGTATTTCTCCCGCCCCCATTCCACCAAGTCTAACGCGTTCAACTTCATTCAGGTATGACTTAGTCCACTCCCCTATTTCAGTGGTCTTATCGCATGGCCAGAATCCCAGATTACTTATATCCGTTTTCCTCTCTTTCTTATTCGGAGATGAAACGAGGCTTGGATATGACCCCGCCGTGCGCCGTCACAACGGAAATCGCGTCTATTACGAGTACGAAATCTCGGAGCAAGGTCACTCGAGGTATTACAGGACTATCGACTTGCTGGTGAGCTACCCATCTCTTGGGATCACAGGTCGCATGACGCGTGTTTGGAGGGCGGTCGAAATATCCGAATTTGATGGGTCGATTCTTACCGGGAAGGAAGTTGCTCTCAAAGATGTATGGCTGCAGAAGGACGCACGAACGGAACGCGACATTCAGCGACGCATATTTCAAGCTATCGAAGCGGAGAAGGCGGCTTATAGCGACAACTCGGAGCGATCGCGTCTTCATCTCCTCGACTCATGGCCTGATACCTTGAGGAAGACCATCCTAAAGAGTATCCTTGAGGGGTCTTATCGTGACTATTTCATGACCATTGAATGTGATCAAGAGGGCAGCGAGACAAAGGATAAGCCTCCAAATGCTATTCCGCGGACCGGTCTTTTCTCACCTGGTGAAGGGAGAAACGTTGCGTATCGGAGCCGACAGGTCAAAGGCTCAGACTCCTCGCGTAATCGCGGCACTCCCGTTCGTAGTTCCACGCGTACCGCTGCTTCGAGCGAAATGCCTCGCGAGGATAGAAGATACATGCCGAGAAAACGATATTTACTCGTATTCACCGACGTTGGGGAGGCGTTACATGACGTGACTGAGTTTCGAATATCGTTTGAGGCGCTCCGAGACGTTCTGTTAGGTGAGTCTGCCATGCACCCCTGTGCACCCACGTACTGACTCACTCAGCCCTGGTAATCTTATTCATTGCTAATTGGGTTCATCGAGACATTAGCACGGGGAACATCATTGTCATAGGAGGGGAGAAGACGCGTGGGAAGCTGAGTGATTTGGAATATGCTAAAGAATTTGCTTCTGCCTCGCCAACTTCGAAGGATCTCAAGACGGTACGAAATGTTGCTATTATATCACTTAAATCTTCTGATAATCTGATTGGTTTTGCAGGGCACACCCTTTTTTATGGCATTCGAGCTATTGTCTCAGTCTATGATATACATTGACCCTTCCTACGAGCCCCAAGCGCCCGAAACATTCAATCTCGGTCTTGATGCTTTCACTTCTTCTGATATCTCCAATATCGAGAAAGGCCCCGCACCTCCAATCATGAATATTTCTGACTCTGCGGAAAGCTCCGTCGTGATCGTGTACAATTTCCAGTATGACCTGGAGTCTTTATGGTGGATAGTGTTATGGATCCTGCTAGCTCGTGTCGATTGGGCGCCAGCACAAGACTACGCGAGGATGATCTTCGTCAATAAACTTGACAATTCGATAGAACGACGCCTCGCCTTCTCTCAAAAAGGACATCTGGTTTCCCGACTTCAACGGGTGCTACAGCCGCCTCTACATCCTTTCATTGAACCCATAGAACAGTCTCGCATGGAGTTGCGTAGCTCTTATATTTCCCGGGAACAAAGTGATCGCGTGCTTGACCCAAGTTCTTATTTGGACATCTATTCTAGGATGGCCGCGTTTCTGGGTTTATGCTGGTTGGAATCTTTGGAAAATTTGCCCACCCTGATTCACCTTCACCCGCGACAGGCCACAAAATCTATCAGATCGTTGTCAAAACCTCCTGGGACCATTCCCTCATCCGAAGCATCCACCGCAAAAACTTCAAAACGTTCACTTCCCTCCAGTGCTAACGAGGATGGAAACCAGAGCCGGGGAGCTTCTGCTTCAAAGAAGCCCCGTGTGGCCGATGAAGAGCTACAAGACCAGTCTTTGCACCCTGAACGGCTTCTCATTCATTATCCTGTATGACTTTCTCTACGTGTTCGGTGGTATCATTGCCATTGATTTAGTGGGATTGCCTGTATGATAATTTCGCACGGAATGAATTTCATTTTTCTCACTCAAAAACATTCTTGGCGTTGCCCTAGAGAACCACGGACCTCCGGCAATAGGTGACAGAATTTGTCTTTTTCTGATGGGTGGTTATGCTACGTTCCTCTGGTTGCCTGATCATCATGATCAGTGACAAAGGCTGAACTTAGTATCCAGCTGCGAAAACTATAAGGTCCAACGGTAGGCAACCTTCCCCCGGCGCAACCTCCCCTCCCCCTTCGAAACTTCTACCCAATGTTTAGGACTCTGACAATCACTACCACATTTTTTTTTCAAGAAATCACAATTTACCACCCCCCTTACTGTACCCTAACCGGTTCTGGGACCCAGCCTTTCATCGTTGAAACTGTCGAGAAAGCAATAACGACAGTCGTGAGCTTTACCATACTTTCCCCCATCGATTCTATAATCACAATACCCCCCGACACATAAACTTGAAATCACTCACATCTTCTCCTATAAATGGGCCACACTCGAGCCAGGCGGCCTGGTGATGTCAGTGCCCATTATTTCAATTTCTGCCACCTCTCTGTCTTCCTCGTCAGCTTCTACGGCTCCTAATGAGTCTATCCACGCATTTTCATCTCGTACCAGCACTTCCGCAATGTCACATTCACAAGCACCTTCTGGAGTTGCTTCCCAACCGGTCCAAGCCGTTGTCCTAGACCTAACTCAAGGGCTCAAGGGGAGAATTAACATCGCCTTTCCCAGGTCCTCAATGCAGCCTGCATTGATTCTTCCAACACTCTTCCCTATAGCGCTAGGATGCTTTGTGCTTCGGAAGCAGTGGAAAAGGCCACGCTGGGAATATGCGTCTAGAGTTACCCCGTTCACCACTTCCAACAACATTTCTCGTTTAGTGGACCCCAATTGCAACCATCGCAACAGGTCCGAACAAACGTTGATTGGCACTTTGGATAGTGGAACGTTCAATCTCCCTAGTGGTTCGCGGAGATCTACCAGGAAAGACCTTCTAACCGACTCGTGGGTGAGAATGTCACTCTAGGTGTGGGCGGCCGCCGCCACAGCATTCAAAAATCTGGCGAAATTAATCTCGTTGCTCCTCATGAAGTGCATACAAGGACTTCAGATGACGCAGCAATTGCTGTGGCTCGGGATGAAATATTAAACCTACAAATGAGGATTGCCCATATCGAGGCGCGGCGCGTGTCACCGTCTCCAATGCAGTTCGGAGGGTGGGGGGAAGGCATGACGAAGGATTGGGTGTGGGAGAGTCCTAAGTGGGAAGGAAATTCTGCGGTCCAGTTGGTGGGAGGCTATGGCTGACGTTCTTCTTCTTCCTTTACAGTGGTAATCGTTGATGGACGAGGGCACGAGATTGTCGTCTTATTTGTATCTACTAGAATTCCAACAGGTTTAAAGCTGTCGCTTCTCGATGTACATTTAGCGGGACAGTCGTCACTTCATGAAAAATGTTGAGAAGTGTTGGAATTCGTGATGTCATATAGTTAGCAAAACCTACTGTTCCGTTTACACCCCTACGTCGCATATACCCCCACTTTTGCTGCGTCGTACTTTGCTTGTTTGTCCCTCTTTCGTCTCTCAAGACATCCCTTCCCGTTGTTATCCTGAGGCCCTTCAACAGCTGTAAAGTGGGAGAAGAAGCTATGTGTCAGGCGGAAATAATGCGAAATGGATCTAATTGACAGAAGGATAGTGAAGAGTCGAGTAATATATTCAATAACATACGTCCAAAGATCTTTTCCCTCATATCATGCCGCCCATAGGGCATCGGCCACAACGATGACATCAGCCATTTCCTTCACATCATGAACCCTCACAATCATTGCACCTTGTTGAACAGCACAAGTAACAGAAGCCGCAGTTGCCCACACTCTCTCCTTCGGTTCAGTCATTCTGCCATGCACACCCCGCCGCAGGATGGTCCCGAGGAATGATTTGCGTGAGGTGCCAAAAAGAGTTGGGAAACCGGCCAACGGGTTTCGTCGCTTGTTTTCTCCTGGGATGAAGGTAAGAAATAGCAAGAAATAACGCTGAGAATGGGTCCCACCTTGTCCAATCTTGACATCCTCGACCAGTTGTGCTCCATGCCTTAACAACTCCAGATTATCCTCTACCGTCTTACTAAATCCAATCCCCGGATCAGCAATCACGAGCCAACGTCTCACACCTCCCCTCCCTTTGACAATGCGTTCCACCTTTTCTCCTAGTTCCGATCTGACGCCTTCTATGACACTGGACGTTCCAAGAGGTTTGGCGTAAGTATATGCAGAGTAGTCCTTATTTTGTCCGGCATCACCTCTCGAATGCATCAGCACGACCGGAGTAGCGTATTGCCTGGAAATACCCTTCATCTTGTCCATGCGCTGCAACACGTCTTCATCCTCCTGCCACGGTCCCGGATAGGATTTGGGTCCCGTGAAAGCATAGACATCATTAATGACATTGGCTCCGGCTTTAATGGCGGCTTCGGCGACTTCCCAGCGGAAAGTATCAACGCTGATGGGTATCTTGCGAATGTTCTCGTCGCCCGAGTTGGAACGAACAGCTTGTACGACAGGAACTACGCGTTGAACTTCTTCTTCTGTGCTGACAAAAGCTGCGCCTGGGCGGGTAGAATATCCACCAATATCGATAATATCTGCTCCAGACGAGACGGATTGTTGGACGTACGAGGTTGCACTGGAGAGGGTAGTGTGATCCGAACCGTCTGAGAAGGAGTCGGGAGTGACATTGAGAGTCGCCATGAGGCGCGTCTTCGGTTTGTTGTCAGTCTGGAGCGTAGAAGATGATGTGTGAGAAGGAGAAGGATGCAGCCAATATGTCAGAGTCGCGGGCGGTTCAAGTGGGTTTGACGAGGGGACATGTGGCAGACTGGGGAAAGGAAGGACTTTGCGCATTGGCGGATCGCTCTCGTTCCTTGGTACGTTGTTGAGGAGGGTCCCAACGGATTTTCGCAGGACTGGGTGGATGTAATCTGGTATCATGCTAGGAGGGAAGATGTTATATAACTCCATAGCACATGACCGGGGTCTGGCTCACTCATTGAGAGGTCTTAGCACGAACTCGCGCTCCTGAAGACGAGGGTGCGGGATCACGAGTTCCCCTTCGAGGTTATCAAGGGTGGAACGCTGCAGTGGAACTCGCGTATCCAAAACTAAATTATCGTAAAATATGATGTCGAGATCGACAACTCGAGGTCCATGACGTGTCGTTGGCACTCGTCCTACTTCCGACTCGATGGCTTTGAGCAATTTTAGTAACGCGAGAGGTTCGAGGTTTGTTTCTATCTTGTGTGATGAATCAGCAGTGGGGCGCGCCGTTAGTAGGAGATACATACCAAACATGCACCATTGATGAAGGCGGGTTGATCTGTGACATACATGGGTGCCGTTTCATATAGAAAGCTTGTATCAACAACCGAAACTTCGGCCAACAATGCAAGGTTTTCTCTCGAAAGAAGTTTGGTCGGATCTTCGAGCAGTCGAAGGGCATATTCAATATTGTAGAAACGATCTCCAAGGTTCGATCCTAACGCGATCGCTGCCCTATGAAGCCTCGAGGGTTGTGTTGATATAAAGTCGTCGTAGGTTCGAGTGACTTGAACTTCGGAAGCACTGGCATACACCAAAGCATATGGTTTTGCGACTGCGACAGTGACCGATGGCTTCACATCAGAAGCGAAATCCTGCGAAATGGAAGAAAGGGTCTTCTGAGCAACGTAGGTTGTAAGAGATTCCAGGGTCAGATAAGAGGATTTGCCTATTTCCTAGACCAGATGAGACCAAAATCGACGGGATCAAGAAGCTAGGCATACCGTCCAAAGACATCTCGTCAATTTGCGAAAATCTAAAATTGCACGGTCGAGGGATACGCTTTGTGTTTCAACAGAGATGTTGACCACGACGTCTTGGGCTTCCTCGCGTTCTACGTCGTTAACGCCGACGATGGTAGGACAGGTGAAATTGGATACGAAATGTCGAATTTTAGAAATGTTCCATTTTCCATTCCCTCGAACAGACCACGCTTCTAGTCCCACGTCTTCACAGTGAAGTGGTGCTTTCAACTGGACGATCTTGATCTTGATGTCGGTGACGGTTGTGTCAGTTAATGTTCCCTGTACCACTGACATCGCGCGATCCACGACGTCTTCAAGTGTTTGGTATGTCTGTTCCGTGAGCGCATCTCCAATTGCCTTGGAAATACTGGAGTAGTTGATTGAGAGTTCTAAGTTGTCGGTGGTACCGGCTGGTGCAACGTCGTGGAAGATGTCAACAGAGAGGGATATTGGTTGTAGGGTTCCTTTGTCACTTTTCGCTGGCCATCTTGCTCCGGAGGCTAAGGATATGTTGAGGAGGCGATCCTTGACCCGGATAACGTCCTTGTGAACAAGAGCAAGTTCCATTGACACTCGGGGAAATCTCTCTGATGGCGACATATTTATTACACGTGATGGTCCGTTTATAGCTAGTCACTAGTCAACCACTGAGTTGGACCCTTCGATGTTCAGACGGTTACAGGATTCAAAACATTCACCTACAGCATGTTTCCGTGTCGCAGAACACCATTGAACTCGCGCATCGTCCCGGGGCTTGTGGCTTCTCATGTAAGTATCTTTCTACTAAAAACGGTTGGAGCACAAGCTCAATCACAATATATTCTAACATATTCTACATACAAGGCAATACAAGGTCTGTGGAAAAGGAGCAAACGCTCAAAACCATAACAAAGGTGTCCTTTCACTGTATTCTCACATCAATCAACAGTCTAAGTCGGCCTGTTCGTGACGCCAAAGATCAGCAGAAGAACGACAGGAAATAATCCGAAGAACTCACGGCCGGCAAGGCCGATGCATCCACGTTCAGATACGGCTCAGTGCCGGTACATTCGGCGACCGAGACGAGGCGATAGCCTGCGTCCTTGAGGGTCCTAATAGCTGCGGGAAGTACTTCCGTCCTGTGAATATGGTGAGAAGTCATCGTATACAGTCTCGGACGGGATTCAAGCGTACACAGTCGTTTCTGGGCATAATGATATCAGTCATTATCACAATCGCAGTGCACGAGAGAAAGGCAGTCTCACCTTTAGTCTCGTGATTCAGAGCCAGGATGGGTTGCTGGTCCTGAACGGCCGCGGCGTACGCGATCTCCGATTCGGCTGCGGAAGCACCAACGGAGTCACCAGAGCTAGGATTCAAATGAATTTCGGCGAATATTTAAGTTGAATAAAGACATACTCGAGGTCCCAGAGGATTACGTCTTGGCCAAGTTCGGCGGCTGCTTCGAGTACCACGTCGTTATAGCTACCATACGCTATCGGAAAGAATACTCATGGGCAATTTTCCGTGACTCGGAGACGAGAAACAGGCACTTACGAGGTCGCATGTGGGCGGGTACGACACCAGTTATCCTCCCAATCGCCTCTGGATTTGAGAGAATAACGGATTATCCATCATCTCCTGAGAATTAGAGAAGATGGGGGGACGCACGCGATACGGAAGACATTTCACTAAGGGCTAGGATTGCCCTTCGTAAACGCGAGAACAGCTTCCGGGAGTGTAGAACACACCGTCATATTTGGACAACGTAGCAAGGTCCTTATGACTCCAGGTATGTGAAGCGACTTGATGTCCATCGTCATAGACTGCCCTGATGCGTGCTACGTTATCAGGGTCATTAATACAGTGGTCTATGTTGGGGTCAACAGGAGGTTAATCATGGACAGGGATCAAGGCGGCGAGTACAAACAATTATTCCCGTCTACAATCAAACAGGTGTTGAGGTCAGGAACTGAGTTGTCAAAGGGTGGCAACGTACTGAAGAAAAATGTCCCAACCGCGTCGTTCTCCCGCAAAATACGACTGACGTCTTCCCTAAACAACTCAAAATTAGTTCTCCTTCGTCTGGTGTACCGTGGAACATGGATTACTGACGTGTAATAGTGTGGTCCATCGTCCTATAAATGCCACACCAATAAACTAAGGAGCCTCGAAGTAGAAGAAGGACTCACAAAAGTCAAAGCGGCAGTCCCGGGAACAGTACAGGAAGTAATAACGTCCCCACCACGCGCAACTAAAGTAGATTTAGCTCCTTTTGCGAGGTCACCATCTTGAACAGCTGCAATAACAGTGCCAGTGCCACCAGTGGCCTCAAGAACGGTTGTTGCATCGGGAGTGGCTGCAATAACGGCCCCTCCGTCGGGAACAGCTCCAATGATGGCCGCAACACTGTCAGTGTTGGGGAACTCTTGTACGTTGGGCGCGGAGACGGTGTCATGCGGGAGAGATATAGCAGACCCAGCGACCGTCGTGGCTGCATATGCAAGACCCAAGCTCACCGAGCCCAGCGAGCTGAGCGACGCCATAGAGCTAAGCGAGTTCACCGACGGTATCGACGGAAGGGATGGGACAACGCCAGGTAACATATCGGTGTAAGTTCAGATTCAGTTCAGGAGGAGGTTGGGTGGGGTGATGGATGAACGGCTTCGAGCGTATATAAAGCCATTCGGATGTGTTGTTAGGAGGAGGTGAGAGGGGGCTGATTCAAAGCGTCATTTGGTTGGTTTGAGAATGGGAAGTGAGAAGTCTACAACGGAGGTGAAACTGGAGGGCTAAGACCTTGAGGTTGTGCTTCGGGACAACGGACGAGGATCATAGGAGGCCGTACCTATCCGAGTTGGTAGATACAGATTCTGCGTTGCTCTACTGAGGTTTCTTGATGCTTCGAATCTGCGAGCGCTTGCCCTGGCGACGGAGAGAATGTGTTAATAGGCAAACTATTGACATACTTAGTAAATTCAAGTCGCGACCACTACTCCCACCCCTGATGCCAATAATTTACCCCTGGAAGGCTTCGAGACAACCTCCCACCAAATAAGATCATTTTCCAATTCAGCAACTTCTTGCAGTGGCCGTTCGAGTCAGGAGGTATGCTCCTGGTATGCTCTGCAAAGTTATAGATAGGCAGAGTCGATCCAAAGAAGGCCTGACCTCTGAGCATGCGCATTGTTCAGGTGATCTATTTGAGCGATACGTCCAGATACAGAACTCCTTGAACCATTCTTGGCTTGTATGAAGTCCAGGAATGATGCTTGGGAAAAGACATTTCCACGGATTCTGCAAATCTCAATTTCAGCACGGATCGCAGGGAGTCAACTGTGCTGCGTCTCAGGAAAATAGAGGACTTTAGTATGCGAACCTGAACGATAACGATTTTCAAGATCACTGAGAGGTTTTTCGGGGGGACATGCTGTAAGTATAAAATGAGTTGAGTACCGCAAAATGGTGGCCAGAGCGGGTTTTTCCTTTGGCAGACGTAGCGAGCGCGAGAACAACGCGCGACTGGTCGTAAGACCAAGCGAATCGCAACAAGAATGAATGTTCGGAGTGGTGGACCCAGATAACAGTAACCAAGAAAAGTGCGCTGTCGTCCTTCTGGGAGTAACAGCAAGAAACTCTACAAGTCGAATTATATGCCAAAACAGATAAAGTAGGAATCAAGGGAACATTACGACAAAAAACAAGCCTTCTCACTTCTTCATCAATTCCTTCACGAGCTCCTTAACACCCCTACTCCTCGCACTTCCTCTTCCCTTCATCTTCGTAAAAATCACAACCTTCCCCTTCCTCCCCGCTCGTCCACTTCTCCCCGCACGGTGCAAGAAATCCACCATATTTCGAGGCTCATCAACAATGAAAACATGTTCCAACTCCGGTGCAAAATCAAGCCCTCTAGAAAGCAACGAAGTCGTAATCATAACATGCGGTGTAACCTTCGGATCACGCGCAACTGGTTCATCCACTTCTTTCTTCTTTTTCTTCTTCTTATCCTTCGAGGCACGAAGTGGATCAGGATTGATTTGGACCGGTCGCAAGAACCCTTCCAGATGTTTATTCGATCCCCTCTTCCTCTGTTCACTTGTACTCGTCAACGCAATACACTTGATTCCCTTTTCTTCCAAGAATGACGCGAGTTCTTCTACTTTTGCACTCTTGTTGCAGAACACCAAGATTTTGGATAATGTAGGTGGCGAATCAGGCTCGATCATACGCCAGGCTGCAGCATCCGATGACCAGACCCCTCGAATCTGGTGTTCAATATCGGCAAACTTGTTACCTCCTGTCCAGGAGACATACTCGGTTTTCAGGCTCTTGGGGAGGTGGTGGAGGTGTGGAGAAGCTAGGCGGATGAGGTAAGGATGGTGTTTGTCAAGGTAGGTGGCGAGGTTTCTGGGGATAGTGGCAGAGGTGAGAATGAGGTTGAAAGGGTAGTCGATAGGTTCGATGGTTGCAGGAGAAGAGGTTGTCGGGATGAAGGAGGAAAGGGATGTGTCGGATGGGTTGACTTGGATAGGCTTGCCACGAGCTGCACTGATGTCCGCGAGGAGAGTGCGAGTGACTTCCTGAAAGTCAGGGTCTGTGCCAATAGTTCAGTAGGGGTAGAGATTATCTGGAGATACACACCGAACAAAATGTCTGCCTCGTCAACAATTACCCACTCAATGTGTTCCAAGCCCAATTCCGGCTCCTTCCTCCACCGACCCACACCAGGCATTTTGTCCCGTCCTCTCCTCAATTTGGGCAAATTACCCTCTTCGTCTGCTTCCAGTTCACCATCCAAGCGATCCCATCCCCTTCCTCTAATCATTTCCATGATCTTTACAGGCGTCCCAACAAGGATATCCACTGGGAACTTGTCCTCTTTCATGTCCAATTCCCCAATGGCGTCATCTCCACTCACAACAGCATCCAGCTGCTCCGCCAACTTTTTCGCTGACATGTCAGACTTGGTCGTACTAGGCGTATTAGCTTGGCTAGCACACATAGCCCTCAACTTCACATTACGCGTGAGGGCCTTGGCGAAAGAGGAAAGTTGACGCGCAAGTTCATGTGTAGGAGCCAAGATAAGAGCGCGTGGGTTTAAAGCGCGTTTGGAGCTCCGTGCGGGGGCAGGGTTATAAGTCCCCGACTCTTCGTCCAGCTTTAGTCGTTGGAGGAGTGGTAAGAGGTAAGCCAAGGATTTGCCGGATCCCGTTTCCGAGGCCAGGAGGAACTGTTTCCACTTGCCCGTCGGTAAATCCAAGTCCGACTGCTCAATCAACCATTTAATGCTCAACGCCTGAATTGGCGTTGGCTTTGCGCCAGGACCGAGCATGCTGTCCAATGAAGGGAGAAAACCAGGGAGAAGGGGTGGAGACTCGAATTTAGCGGAAAGTTGGGGTTTTGTTTTGGAAAATATAGAGTTTTCGTCCTCGTGTGATTGGGAGAGGCTGACGGGAGATGGGGGGTGGTAGAATTCTGATTGTGGAAGGTCTTGAAGGATGGAGTGGTATGTTTTGGCGCGTTCCTCAATGACTTCCGCTTGTTTGTTTGCTGGGGATAGCGAAGGTGGAGACGGTATGTGCTTGGGTCCCGAAACATTGTCGATATCATCCTGTCTCGTCGTCCTTGGAGGGCGAGGACGTCTTTGATGCTTCTCGACCAACTGCGGGTCTTGGTGAGGAGCGCCATCACGCGCAAAGCCACTACCTTCCTTTGCTACTTCATATTTCCCAGACGACGATGTAGGCTTCAAGTCCTGAACAAGACGAGTCCTAGAAGAACCTAGACGGTTACTGTCAGAAAAAATTACGCGATAAAGGATTGAAAAGCTTACCTTTCTGTTTCTGGCTTTGACTGTATATCGCAGAGCTATGTATGCGGGAACATAACTGAGTGGTGGATTTGAGTTGAGAGGACGAGCCCCGGAGAGTGGTATACATACAGGTGCTCACCAAAAGTATCTCAAATTTTGAACCGTGTAGTGTCACGTGAATGACGTAGTCACTTGCTGTCACCGGTCACAAGCCTGTTTCCAGATGAAGAGTATTCAAAAATGTTTTGATAACCCACATGGAGTATTTTAAACTGATTTTATAAGTATTTTACAAACCTTACTCTTGCTATCCCGGAGGTATGCAGATAACGGAGGAGAGCATCAAAGTGATGAAATGGGTTCTAATATTCAGAGAAGTTACATTGTTTAATACAATATGTAGGTGTAACGTTGTCCAGCCATGTTCTCAAAGTTTCGATGGAACCTTGAGCCCCGCAAACCTAGGTTTCCTCCTCTCCTTCATCGCAACAACATTCTCCATAATATCCTAGCATCACCAATCAATACAACAAGCACAATCCCAAGAATAAGGACAGGAGGGGACCCACATTCGTCTTCAAAGCATGCGCATTCCAACTCTGCGTAAACACCAAATTCTCCCCAACCGAATGATCCCTCGCATGTGTAATCAACCTCTTCGTCCCACTCACCGCAATCGGACTCTTCTCCGCAATCACCCTTGCCAATTCCAATGCAGCTTTCACAACTTCATCTCTACCCCCCGAAATCACTTTCGACACCAATCCTAGCTTCTCTGCCTCGGTTGCGGAAAAGGGTCTTGCTGTATATGCTAATTCACGCACGAGGGATTGGTTTCCTGTGATTTTGGGTAGGAAAGCGAGGGTGCCGATGTCTGCTGCGAGACCTATATCCACTTCCTAACTCACACAACATGCATAGTAGTAAGTGTATAAGGTTAACACAAATGGCGAGCAAACGCACACACCTTGATAGCAAAAATAGCAGATTCAGCTGCATACCTCACATCACAACTACACACAATATCCACTCCCAATCCAAAAACCGGACCATGCACAGCTGCGATAACGGGAAACGGGGCACGTTCAGGTACAGTGATAGCATCTTGGAATTTTTGGATAAGTTTGTGCAATGCAAGGGAAGAACGGGCGCTGTCTTGTTCGAGTGAGGAGCCCTCTTCGCCGAGGGAGGTGGCATCTTTTACTGGGTGGATGGTTATGATTGTGGGTATGGTGTGGGAGGGTAGGATGATGGGGAGAGGGGGAGACGTACAGTCCAATCCGGCGGTGAAGATTTTTGGGAAACTGGAAGCGAGGACTAAGGCTCGGACGTCATATCCGTCTTCGATGAGGTCTTTGAAGAGTTTGCCGTAGGCAGTCCAGTACCTATCACCACACGTTGATGATGGCTGTCAAGTTTTTAGAGGGGGGGCTTACTCGATATTGAACGCGTTCACGGGGGCTCTGTACCACGTAAGGTGAGATGTAGTGAGGAAGCGAACTTGAAGGAGCGCACCGAGCGAGTTCGACAAGTAAAACATGCGGATATGGTTCAGAGACCTTGAGCCATTTGGTCGAGTACTGCGACATCGTTGTCGGAATGCAGAGAGTGTCAAAAGTCAAGCAATGGTAGACTGTTCCATGTCGCCTACATCGCCGAATACCGAGACCAAAATCATGCGGAAACTCACAAAGCCACCGCCAGCGCTTTCCCACACTCACCCAAGCAAGACTTTTGATGGTGGTAGGAGGTATAGATTACTGATCTATGACAGTGACAAAAAAAGGCTACCAGGTCCAACGACACAAACCCATTAAGCGTCAAGCCCAGGCACCTGCAATGTCGCCTCTGCACCATCCTTCCCAAACTCCCTCACAACGACATTCAATCCCGCATCGATACCCACGACAAACTGTACCTCCAACGTCGTCATCAGCTTCCCCGCATCCGCCGATTTCCCCTTCACCTTCAAACCCAACTTGGCTTCAAGCTGCACAACACCCAACAAGGTCTCCTTTGACACAGTTTTATGTTTCACCTCAATCTCTTCTTCCTCTTCTTCCTCGTCCTCCTCTGCGGGTTCGTCGTCGGAGTATTCTGGTTTGGGAGGTTTGACCTTTTCGACCCGGATCCCTTCTCTCACTTCCCATACCTCCAACGCGAGTTTACTCGACTCTGGCAACTCGACATCGAATCGCACGATCCTCCGTGCAGGAAGGGCAGTTTCCTTTTGTACGATAGGTATCCACGTCCCTCCCAATTCAGCATTATCACCGCTCGAACTTGGTAGAAGAACACCAAGCGTACGCGTTAGAGCAGGAACCTCACCCGCTTTCGAGTTCTTCCCAAAAGCACACCTCAACTCTTCATCAGTAATCGAAGAAATGAGATGTGCTTGTAATGCACATCCCCTCGCGAGGATGGTCGTTGGGTCACCAATTCCACCACCCACCACGGTCCCACGTGAGAAGGGAGTCTCGATATCCTCGCGGAATCCACCTGCCAGGAGGATATGTTCATCTAGACCAGGTAAACAGGCACTTCCACCGACGTAAACGATTTCATCGATTTCGTGCGAGTCGATGTTGGCGGATTGGAGAAGGGATGTGATGGCGTCGCTGATGGAGACGTATACGGGCCTTGCGACGAGGTCGAATCGCATACGGTTGATTGAACCTGTATAATCCACTCCGTCCTTAAGTGACTCTACAGAACAGGTCGCAGCGCCTGGTGAGGCGCTGATTGTCCGTTTGGTATGTTCCAGCGCTAATCTAAGTTTTGCTTCTGCGCGTTTATCCTGGACATCAGTGGCAGGTACAACCGATAGGGGGATTTTCGTCTTTTTGGTAAACTCGGAAGCGAAATGTTTGATGAGTTTATCGTCGATTTGGTCACCACCGACAGAAGGGGTTGTGGATGAAGCGAGGATGTAGGCGAGACCGGAACGGATAGAGAGGAGGGTGAGGGTTGTGCTGGATGCACCGACGTCGACTACGAGTTGGGTTCGGTCGGGGGGGAGTTGGCTACCCCATGATTCGGATGTGGTGGTAGCTGCGGCTGCGCCGGATTCGTCTAGGAGTTGTAATACGTTCACGCCGGTTTCTTGGGCGGCTTTTTCTAGAGCGTTGCGCTGTGCGTCGGTGAACCAGGAAGGGACAGTGATGACGGCGTCTTTGACTTTTTTGCCGAGGAAAGCTTCGGCGGAGGAGACGAGGGATCGGAGGAAGAGGGTGGTGACTTCGTCTGGGGTGAGGTATCGGTCTACTTGGATGGGTTCGGAGCGGGGGGTGGGGAGTACAGAGGTAGCAGGTGTGGCATAGTTGGATGTCGTGGACCTTTCTGCAATACTGTTTGGTGGGAGTGGGGTAGGAGCGGGTTGGAGGACGGTGACTTTATACGCGGGCGTGTCGGGGAGATCGGGATGTTGGATGACGGGCGCTGAGAGGTTGAGTGCGGATTGTGGGACTTCGGAGAATCTAAGCGAAACAAAAGTTTGAGCGCTAGTAAGTGGAGGGATGATGAATGGGGACGGACTTTTTGCCAAGGATGTTACGGAAACCTGTGATGGTATTTTGTGCGTTTTTGACGAGCTGATGTTTGGCTTGGTTGCCTATGTACTGCGATTATCAGGCGATCAGCGTGGTGTTGAGGCGGAACAGGGCATGACGCGTACCATCTCTTCCCCGCGAAACGAAATGGCACATGCAATCTGGCGCTCTCCATCTTCATTTGCAATGCACTCTGCTAGTCCTTCCTACACCCAATATTGATTCACCAACACCAACAAACGATGCACAGGATAACGCACCTTGGTGAACACCGCTATCGACGCGTAAGAGTTTCCAAAATTAATACCGACAACGGGAGGAAGAGACGTGAGTTCGACACTCGGCTGGGCAGTGCCATTTGGGATCTGGGGTGTAGAGGTCATCCTCACTCAACACTCGGCACCAAGGGAAACAACAAAACGACTCAAAAGTGTTGCAACACTTTTTTTGATTAATCAAAATTCGATTATCAAATATCCGCACGTGGATCGATATAATTACGTAATTAACTGCCGAGATATTGATAACTGATATGTGCTTAAACGCCCAGTTCGACAGTCGTTCACTTCTACTACCACACTCACACTACTCTCATGTCCTGCACGCATCTAGACCAAGTCAGGAGTATCAAACCACCCACAGTGCAATCTGTGCACAGGGAGGAATGCACTCTATGTTTCGATAGTCAGGTACGCCACTCGGTCATCAATACCTATGATATCACTCAACTCACTTTACCCTTCTCCCTGTCTTTTGGTAGGACTCACCTACAGGCGTCGATGTCTGCCTGACATGTTTCAACGGCGGATGCCTCGATGCGTCCCGCAACCACGCCCTTCTCCACTTTGGGAAAACACGCCACCCGTTCACCCTCAACATCAAACGCAAACTCAAACCCAATGCCCAACGCGTCAGTACCCACGTCGCACGACTGTAAGCATGATCCTGATATTCGAAAATCCAGATCCAAGACGAAGAGCCCCCCTCAAAAATGAAAAAACTCGCAATAGCTGAAGAACGCGAAGAGGACAAGTACGAACACATCTTGACTCTCAGATGCTGGTTATGCGAGTCTACTGGCAAACTCGTCCCCGACGCTTTACAGGATCCCAAAGTGCGTTCCCCTCAAACTATGCCATCTCACCTTGTTTCACAACACGAATGTATAGATCAAAGCCCTCGCAGACAGCATAATGTCTTCCCTCTCCTCCGCCCGACAATCCGAAGTCAAAGCTTGGGAAGAAGAAATCACCCCCTGCGAACACACACTCATGCTCCAACAAGAAGCATCCGGACCTATCCCCGCATCTGGTACGCACGCATACATCTTTCACTATTTCCCTCACACACTAATCCCTTGTCACAGGTCTCGCACACTGTAGATCATGCGATCTCAAAGAAAACCTCTGGCTATGCATGACCTGTGGCTCTCTCGGGTGCGGACGTAAACTCTACGGCGGTCTCGGCGGAAATGGACACGGCCTAGAACATTACCAACAATCAGGCCATCCAGTCAGCGTCAAACTAGGCACCATCACACCCGAAGGCGGAGCAGGTACGTCCAATCCCCCCTAACCCCCGAAAGCCAGGTGAACCCATGCAAACCAGACGTATTCTGCTACCTCTGCGACGACAGCAAACAAGACCCCGACCTCTCTTCCCACCTCTCCACATTCGGCATCAACCTCCAAACACTCACCAAAACCGAAAAAAGCATGACCGAACTCCAACTCGAACATAACCTCACATACGATTTCTCTCTCACCTCCGAAGACGGTACCGCCCTCGAACCCGTCTTCGGGCCCGGACTTACAGGCCTTCAAAACCTCGGCAACTCGTGCTACATGGCTTCTGTCCTCCAAACCCTGTTCTCTCTCAAGCCCTTCCAAGAACGCTACAAATCTGCCCATGGGCTTCAACACATACAAAGCTGCGACAAATTACCCGCAGATTGTCTCGAATGTCAGATGTATAAAGTCGCAGATGGGTTATTGAGTGGACGGTATTCGCATCCTGCCAGTTACAAGCACCATCAAGGTTCTCCGGGAGTATCGCAACAACCTCCTAGAGAGTCGTTGTTACATGCGTCTCCTACGCCCGAGTTCCAGGAGGGTGTGCGGCCCGTGACGTTCAAAGCTGTTATTGGTAAAGGCCATGCCGAGTTTTCGACGATGAGGCAACAAGATTCCGAAGAGTTTTTGACGCACTTGTTGAATACACTCAGACGGGATATGCATAAATACAAACAACAGGGATCAGGTAGGTACTTTTCCTAGCCAATTCCCTTTGACAATTGCCAAAACTGTGAAGTGTTAGATATCCAAGACCCGACGACGATATTCTCGTATGGCTGGGAACAGCGCCTTCAATGTGTCGATTGCAAGAAAGTGCGATATAGGGTTGAAGAAGCAGACGTCGTGAGCGTATCTGTGCCAGCTATGGAGAAGGGAAAGACAGAGGATGGAAAGACGATATATGAAGAAGTGGAGTTGACCAAGTGTCTGGAATCGTTGCTTGGCGTCGAGGCGCTGGAGTATACGTGTCCGAACTGCAAAAGGACCGTGCATGCACTCAAGTGGGTTCGACTCCCGTTATCATCTATCGTACCGTAGCTGACGTTTTGATTTTTGATATTACAGACAAACGAAGTTCGCAGCATTCCCCGAGACACTCGTCGTCCATGCGAAGAAATTCCAACTCGTCAACTGGGTCCCAGCGAAATTGGATATCCCGATTCTGCTCCCACCAAATGATATCCTTGAGTTTACGGAAAGGCACCTTGGGAGGGGGCTACAGCCTAACGAAGAAGAGTTGGGCGAAGCGCGTATGTTGCTAAATTTCAATTTGTCTTTTGGAGGGGGATTTTGAACACGATTGGGTTTAGCACCGGCGTTGCCGCAGTTTAACGCGGAAGCGATGGCCCAGTTGGAGGCGATGGGATTCCCGCAGATTAGGTGTCAGAAGGCGTTACTCGCGACAGGGAACAATAGTGCGGATATGGCATTAGCGTGGTTGTTGGATCATTCTGAAGATCCTGGTGCGTCTCCTGGTGATGCTCGTGGGCTTTGGGTTTTGCTAAAGTCGTACGTTCAGATATCGATGCGCCAATTCAAGGGAGCCAGGGTGGGTCGGCAGCACCAGAGCCCCCGGCAGAGTTGGTGTCGATGTTAGCGGATATGGGGTTCACGAATGCGCAAGCTAAAAAGGCGTTGCGGCAAACTGTAAGTTGGAAGGTGTACCGTAGATCCAATGACACTCCTAACCCCTACGACTTTTTTTTTCGTTAGGACAATAACATGGAACGCGCGGTTGAATGGCTCTTTAGCCATCCAGATGATGATGGATCCGAAGGAGCACAAGTACCCGCCCACCAACAACAGCAAGAGCAATCCAAGACGGTAAATGTACATGGAACGAAAGACGTACCGGTGCGGTATACACTGAAAGCGTTCATCTCGCACAAGGGACCTTCGGTCCATTCAGGGCATTACGTAGCGCATATACGCAAGGGCGAGGATTGGGTGTTGTTTAATGATGAGAAGGTTGTGAGGGCCGATGTGGAGAGTGTGAAAGAGTTGAAGAAGTTGGCGTATTTGTATGTGTTTGAGAGGGTTTAAAGTGGGGCGGAGATGAAAGTTGTCTGGGGCTTGTGCTGGATTGTAGCTTGTGGCTTGTGGCTCGTTGCATGCGGCCTCGTGCCTTGTCTTGTTGGGTGGCTGATGGTTAGGGGTGCATTTGTATATGACATGGGGAATGGAAGTCATTGTAGTTGGGCTAATTCGTGAAAGGTAGTGTCCAGGGGTGAGGACACACTATAGTTGGACGATAATAGAATTGTATGGGTCTGGACGCAAGGCAGGTGCAGTCGTAACCTAGTGAATGACTCGGGGACCTTGCCTCTATTCAAGGAATGTTAGCATGTTCACGCCATCTCCTCAGACGTTTGCAAGGTCCGTGCACCGGAGGAGAATAAGGGATCGAGTGTAAGATTGATGACGTTTGAACGGGTTGGCGACTTGACCATCGAGGGCACATGGTGGGAAAAGAACAAGCTTGCCAAGATCGTAATTTGTGACCCCCCATGTCATCTGGGCTTCCCATCATGATTCGTACCTTTTCGAGATACTTATTCCCTTGTGGCGCTCTGCCTTCTTTGTGTAGAACTGGTGACCCTAACCTCGTGAGGGTGATCGAATAAAGTTGGAGGTCTGAGATCGAGACTTGTATCCCCTTATTATCTCTTCTTCAGTTGTGAACATTCATTATCAATTATCGTTCAATCGGCGGCTCTGTGTGTATCTGAACGGTAATTGCCGGGAATCTGGGGTGAGATGCTCTTCCCGACTCCCTACTTCTGACGCATGATGACTTCCTTGGGTTCTCAATTACATTACCTTACCAAGAGATTTATTTTGGTCCTGGGAGGGAGAAAACATGACGCATGCGAATTTGTAACGTGATTCTAGTCTCGAGAGGTCTTTTTGCCATTCAGGAGCCAATCGAAGTTAGGTTTGAGGGTCTCTGGTTGGGGTTGGATGCCGTACATTTGAGGTCATGTCGTATGCTGATATCCAGATTACACAAGATTATAGCATGCGTGTGGAGAGGAAGTATATAACACGGAATGCGGGTGGACACTAGGATTTAGAGCAATTTCCTTCTTGTCATCCATGCCCGCGACTTATACACACAAATTCGATACCCCCACCTTCAAGGGATCGGTTACGATTAATACTGGGTAAGTGGGGTAGTTCCATACAGGCTTACAACTGCGGTTTTCTTTTCAATTTTTTCGGTATCCAAGTGCGCTCATTCTTCCTGTGAGCAGGTTGTACATCAACGGGCAGTGGGTCGATCCTGTAGGCGGCGGAGACAAAATTGAGTGAGTCATTCATCGTTATTGGAACTAAAGCATAGGCTGATTCGTTAATTCCTACACCCAGAGTCATTGATCCTTGTACGTACTATTCAAGCCCCTATCCATATGGCTTTTATCGAACAACTCATCGACGGTGACATTGGTGACCAGGTACTGGGAAGCTTGTATGTACCGTTGCAGGAGGAACGTCAAAAGATGTCGATGTTGCCGTTGATGCTGCTCAAAAGGTACTGCGTTCTGAATCGTCGGGGTTTTAGGAAAGTTGACGTGGTGAGGCAGGCGTTCAAGACGAGTTGGGGACTCAAGGTCCCAGGATCTGAACGGGGAAAGCTCCTGTATAAGCTGGTTGAATTGATGGAGAAGCGCTATGATGAGCTTGCTGCACTAGAGGCTCTCAATGTTGGTCAGTGCCTAAGTAGCTGAATCGCGTTACGAGCTTTTATGTTGTGTGCAGGCAAGGGTTACCAAGTAGCGAAGATAGCTGACATTGCAGGCGCTATTGCGACGTTTAGGTACTACGCTGGGTGGGCTGATAAAGTCCAAGGAAAGACCATTGAGGTGTGCTATTGGTGAACTGGATCTCTTTGGTTTGTCCCTTGCTGACGGATGTCCCAGACGAACGAGAACAAGATGGCGTATACTAGGCATGAGCCTTGGGGTGTTGTCGTGAGCATTACATTTACAGCTTGGCGACGGTGATGATCTTGACTGCGAGACGGCAGGGTGGCATCATCCCGTGGAATTTCCCCTTGGTATGTAAACTGTATCTTGGGGGAGGCTCAATGCTCACGCGTGTGATAGTTCACGATGTCTTGGAAACTGGCTCCTGCGCTCGCTACAGGAAACGCCATTGTTCTCAAGGTAAAAAATGTCTTTACTGAGTATGGTTGCAGGCAAACTGACGACCCCGTAGCCTTCGGAAATCACCCCCCTTTCCGCCCTTCTACTTACCGATCTTATTCATCAAGTTGGATTTCCTCCTGGAGTAATCAATATTGTCAACGGCTACGGTGTGCAAGTTCTCAGACCCGCCGCTACTATCTGCAGCTTACCATTGCTATACTTGTGTCTCAGGCGGTACTGTTGGAGCAGCTATTTCAGCTCATCCAAAAATTGCCAAGGTCGCGTTTACCGGGAGTACCCTCACCGGTCGGAAGATTATGAAGGCAGCTGCGGAGTCTAATCTGAAGGCCGTGACTCTCGAGCTTGGCGGCAAGAGCCCAACGATCGTCTTCGATGATGCTGATTTGGAACAAGCGGTCAAGTGGGCGAGCATGGGTATCTTGTAAGTTGATCATAATCGGTCATGTTCGTGAATTCTAATCATTCATATCCCCAGCTTCAACATGGGTACGAATCCTTATTGTTAAGGTGATAGCGCTCAAGGCTCACGTACTCGTAGGTCAAGTCTGTGTCGCAGGATCCAGGATCTATGTCCAAGAGGGTATATATGACCAATTCCTCCAGGGATTTAGCAAGGCGGCAGAACAACTCACTCAAGCTACTGGAAATCCCTTCGAACCTACGACCCAACACGGACCCCAAGTTTCAAAAACCCAGTTCGACGTACGTCCTTTAAACTTCCAGCTTACACCGTTTTGGGGAGGGAAGTCCGACTAAATACGTAACGAACAGCGTGTGATGGGATACATTGAATCTGGCAAAGCCGATGGTGCAAAAGTTCATATGGGTGGCGAACGATATGGAGATCAAGGGTACTTCATCAAGCCAACCATCTTTGTTGATGCGAGGCCAGATATGAAGATTATGCGGGAGGAGATTTTTGGGCCTGTTTGCTCGGTTGTCAAGTTCAAGACTGAGGAAGGTATGACTTTGGTGATATCAGGCGTTTTATTGTTCTGACCGATTTATTCTCTGCCATACAGAGGTCACTGAATGGGCGAACGATACGACGTATGGACTTGCGGCAAATGTCTTGACTCAGAACGTGAGTCGCGCGATCAGGATGGCACATAATCTTGAGGCAGGGAGTGTTTTCGTGAGTCTCTCTGGAGCTTCTAAGGGATGGTTTCGACTAAGGTCGCGGAAAACTACTTCTAGGTGAATTCAGGACCAGGCAGCGATGTAGCTGTGCCTTTTGGCGGATATAAACAGTCGGGTATTGGGAGGGAGGCGGGAGAGTATGCCCTCGATACGTGAGTTTTCTTCGTGTTCGTTTTTGTCTCCAGCTCACATTTGTGTAGGTATACCCAAGTCAAGGCCGTCCATATCAACATTGGGCAGAGGTTGTGAAGTGTAGAAGCTCTCGGCTGCCGGGGTGATGAAGTATGACGGCAACAGTTACACATAAATACTGTGAGCATTCCTATGTACATTCCCTGCCCTTTGGGGTTAGATCTGTTGTGATGTTTTTGTTGTGATTTGAATACTACAGAAGGTCTCATGTTGATTGGCGTTATAAGCACACTCGCCGGGAATGACTTGACCTTTTTCCCGAGTAGACTTCGGAATTTATCAAGAAACAAGAAACTCTGCGTGAGGGAAGCATAAGATGTTACAAATCGTCCAGGAAATCAGGTGAAGGGACGATCCACCTTGGGCTAGATATATAAGTCTATCCGTCTTGAGTCGATGACCCCATATACAACGATTCATATTAGCTATTTCTGGAACCTGCAGTCCCCACTTTGATGCTGCCTTTACAAGGGATTAATCACAGTCAACACCCGGATAAGCACCCTTATTCCCTCGTGGAGACCCGCCTTCGTTACGTCGAACTGGTGATCTAACCTCGCAAGGGCTTCAGCACCAAGCCAACTGGAAAGTCTGAGAGCCAGATTAAAATCGCCTCAAGTACATCAGTTGTGTGGATTTAAGGTTCAGAACATCATCAATTGCGCGCTCAATCATTGGGAGCCAACAGATAATTACGTAAGTCCAACGCCCATAGGAAACAATATATCACCTGCGAACGCAGAGTTGTGACCAAAATCTAATCTCAAGTGGTCTATTGCCATTTAGGAGCCGGTCGAGATTGGATTTGGCGGACTCTGATGGAGATGGGCGTTGACTTTCTCTTTGGTTCTCCCGCACCTTGCCAAAATGCGGGTGGGATCCGCTCATTTGGGATGATCATCTGAGGTCATGCCGTAATACACTCTCTAGCATGCGTGTGGAGGGGAAGTATATAATACAGAATGCTAGTGGATATGGGGTTTAGACGACTTCCTTCTTTCCATCATGCCCACGACTTATACGCACAAATTCGATACCCCCACCTTCAAGGGATCGGTTACGATTAACACTGGGTAAGTGGGGTAGTTCCGTACAGGCTTACAACTGCGGTTTTCTTTTCGTTTGGGCTCAATCTCTCGCGATGAGCAGGTTGTACATCAACGGGCAGTGGGTCGATCCTGTGGGCGGCGGAGACAAAATTGAGTGAGTCATTCATCGTTATTGGAACTAAAGCACAGGCTGATTCGTTAATTCCTACTCCCAGGGTCATTGATCCTTGTACGTACTATTCCAGCCACCATCGCCCTACTAACGTGCCATCGGCAAATAGCTACCGGGAAGCTCATATGCACCGTTGCGGGAGGAACGTCAAAGGATGTCGACATTGCTGTTGACGCTGCTCAAAAGGTACATCTGATCCCGGATCGTCGGGGTTTTAGGAAAATTGACATGGTGAGGCAGGCATTCAAGACGAGTTGGGGACTCAAGGTTCCGGGATCTGAGCGGGGAAAGCTCTTGTACAAGCTGGTTGAGCTTATGGAGAAGCGCTATGATGAGCTTGCTGCGCTGGAGGCTCTCAATGTCGGTGAGTGGTTTGATGCCTAAGAATAGCTGAATCGCGTTACGAACTTTTATGTTGTATGCAGGCAAGGGTTACCACGTAGCTAGGATGGCTGACATTTCAGCCGCTATTGCGATGTTTAGGTACTACGCTGGGTGGGCTGATAAAATCCATGGAAAGACCATTGAGGTGTGCTCTTGATCAGCTGCGCCTCTTTGGTTTGCCCCTTCCTGACTGAGGTCCCAGACGACCGAGAACAAGATGGCGTATACTAGGCATGAACCTTGGGGTGTTGTCGTGGGTACACGTTTTGTGGCTTGGCGATGCTAATAGACCTGATTGCGAAATAACAGGGCGCTATTATTCCGTGGAATTTCCCTCTGGTGTGCGAACAGCGTCCTAGGGAGATCGTGTACTTATGGGTATAATAGGTTATGATGTCTGCGAAACTTGGACCTGCACTCGCTACAGGAAATACCGTTGTTCTCAAGGTAAAACGTTTCGGTCATGAAATGGTGCCGGTGTATCTGATGACCTCATAGCCTTCAGAAATTACTCCTCTCTCTGCCCTTCTCCTTACCGACCTCATTCATCAAGCCGGATTCCCTCCTGGGGTTGTTAATATTGTCAACGGCTACGGTAAGCACGCTCTCATACCCGCTATTCTACAACTAACCACGCTATACTCATCCTTAGGCGGTACCGTTGGAGCAGCTATTTCAGCTCACCCCAAGATTGCCAAGGTCGCATTTACTGGCAGCACCCTCACCGGTCGGAAGATTCTCAAGGCAGCTGCGGAGTCGAATCTGAAGGCCGTGACTCTGGAGCTTGGCGGCAAGAGCCCAACAATCATCTTCGATGATGCTGATTTGGAACAAGCGATTAAGTGGGCGAGCATGGGTATCTTGTAAGTTGATCATAATGAGCCATGTTCGTGAATTCTGACATTCATATCCCTCAGCTTCAACATGGGTATGGTTCCTCTTATCTGAGTCGATAGCGTTCGAGGCTCACGTACTTGTAGGTCAAGTTTGCATCGCGGGATCTAGGATCTATGTCCAAGAGGGCATCTATGACCAATTCCTCCAAGGATTTAGCAAGGCGGCAGAACAACTCACCCAAGCTACTGGAAATCCCTTCGAACCTACGACCCAACACGGACCCCAAGTTTCAAAAACCCAGTTCGACGTACGTCTTTCAAACTTCCAGCTTGGACCGTTTTGGGAGGGAAGTCTGACTAAATACGTAACGAACAGCGTGTGATGGGATACATTGAATCTGGCAAGGCCGATGGTGCAAAAGTTTATATGGGTGGCGAACGATATGGAGATCAAGGATACTTCATCAAGCCAACCATCTTTGTTGATGCGAGGCCAGATATGAAGATTATGCGGGAGGAGATTTTTGGGCCTGTTTGCTCGGTTGTCAAGTTCAAGACTGAGGAAGGTATGACTTTGGTGAGATTCAGGCGTTTTATTGTTCTGACTGGTTTATTCTCTGTCATGTAGAAGTCACTGAATGGGCGAACGATACGACGTATGGACTTGCGGCAAACGTCTTGACTCAGAACGTGAGTCGCGCGATCAGAATGGCACATAACCTTGAGGCAGGGAGTGTTTTCGTGAGTCTCTCTAGAGCTTCTAAGGGATGGTTTCGACTAAATTCGCGGAAAATCACTTTCTAGGTGAATTCAGCACAAAGCAGCGAAGTAGCTCTACCTTTTGGCGGATATAAACAGTCGGGTATTGGGAGGGAGGCAGGAGAGTATGCTCTCGATACGTGAGTTCTCTTCGTGTTCATTTTTACCTCGAGCTTACATTTGCGTAGGTATACCCAAGTCAAGGCCGTCCATATCAACATTGGGCAGAGGTTGTGAACTGTAGAACCTCTCGGCTGTCGGGGTGATGAAATGTGTGATAGCAACGGTTTCATATAAATACTGTGAGCATTTCTATGTACATTCCCTGCCCTTTGGAGTTAGATCTGTCGTGATGCTATTCTCGTGATTCGAATTCCACAGAAGAAGCCTTGTGTTAATTGGCGCTTCAGGAATGCCCACCGGGAATGACTTAACCCCTTTTCCGAGTCGACTTCGGAATCCATCGTGTGAGCGAAGCATATGGTATTACAAATCGTCATAGAAATTTAGGAGAATGGACGATCCACCTAAGATAGCTTTGGATATATAAGTCCATCTGTCTTGAGTGGACGTCGATAATCAACGAATCATATTGATTATGCCCGCGACCTACACTCATCACTTTGACACTGCCCTTTACAAAGGATCAGTTACAGTCAACACCGGGTAAGCTACATCCCGCATTAAGCGCTGTCGAGGCTAGTTACTCAAAATTGTAGTTTATTCATCAATGGAAAATGGGTCGACCCTATCGACGGGGGAGATCGCATAGAGTGAGTTGAGTTCTCACTTCCTGGTCCTCATCATTGACCAAGTAACTCCCAGCATTGTCGACCCAAGTTTTTTTTTTGATCATTGGTTGAACGAATTCCACACTGAAACATTTTCCAGCGAACGGAAAGGTCATCACCACTGTAGCTGGTGGCACACCCAAAGACGTTGATGTTGCCGTCGAGGCTGCTGGGAAGGTAAGTCTTCAAGCCTCCTTTTAATTTTATGCGTGACTTAACCAGTGCGCTCAATAGGCCTTTAAGACTGCGTGGGGGTTGAAGGTTCCGGGAAGCGAGCGAGGAAAGCTGTTGGGGAAACTCGCTGACTTGGTCGAGAAACACACTAACGAACTGGCTGCGCTTGAGGCACTAAACGTTGGTAAGCACATCTATCCCTTAGTCGAGTGAACACTGATATATGTGTGCTTGCAGGGAAGCACTTTAATGTAGCCAAAATGGCGGATATCAGGTCTACCATCAATACCTTGAGGTATTATGCCGGATGGGCAGATAAAGTACATGGGAAGACGATTGAGGTTGGTTATCAATTAGAGGAGAGTTGCGAGGCTCCCGTACTCATTCAAGCAGACGACAGAGAACAAGATGGCCTATACAAGGCATGAACCTTATGGTGTTGTTGTAAGTATTCGACATTTACAGTCTGAGCATGAAGAATTGATTGTTGGTTCTAGGGCGCAATCACACCTTGGAACTTCCCTCTCGTGAGTCTTGGTGTCGGCAAGTGATTTAGAGTAAATCTGACCTTTGATAGGGTATGGTATCATGGAAGCTCGGACCTGCTCTAGCTACAGGAAACACCGTCGTTTTGAAGGTATAGAACATGACGTACAATGAAAATCCGACCCTATTGACCCCGGTTCCTCAGCCATCCGAGATCACTCCTCTCACGGCCCTCTTTTTGGCGGACTTGATCAACCAAGCTGGATTCCCACCAGGTGTTGTTAATATTGTTAACGGATATGGTACGTCTGATAGTAGGAAACAAATTTGCCAGTCTCATCGTTGGGATAGGAAGTACTGTTGGCGCGGCGATGTCCGCTCATCCTCGAATCATGAAGATCGCTTTCACGGGAAGCACGCTGACTGGACGCAAGATCCTGAAAGCATCCGCAGAATCAAATTTGAAAAAGGTTACCCTGGAGCTTGGAGGAAAGAGTCCGACCATCATTTTTGATGATGCCGACCTCGAGCAGGCAATCAAATGGGCCTCATCTGGCATCTTGTGTGTATACATATCCCCCAACCTTCCAATTCTCTATACTAAACCACTAATCCTAACTGGGAAGTTTCAATATGGGTACGATATTCTATCTAAGGCTGTATGAGGAAACTAGGACTAACTGAATGAACAGGCCAGGCGTGTACTGCAGGTTCCAGGATCTATGTACAGGAAGGCATCTATGATAAGTTCCTGGAAGGATTCACAAAAGTTGCACAAGCCCTCACCGCTTCTACCGGTGGTCCATTCGAGCAAGGTGTCCAACACGGTCCACAAGTTTCCGGCACCCAGTTTGAAGTGAGTTTACGACTTCATGAAAGAAAATCGAGATTAAAAACTAACGGATCTGTGCCATAGCGTGTCATGGGATACATCAATTCAGGCAAGCAGGAGGGTGCAAAAGTCCACGTAGGAGGTGAAAGGCACGGGGCTCAAGGATACTTCATCAAACCAACAATCTTCGTGGATGCAAAAGTGGACATGAAGATTATGCAAGAGGAGATTTTCGGCCCAGTTTGCTCTGTTGTCAAGTTCAAGACCGAAGAAGGTAAGCGTGATCACGTAGTTACAGTCTACAGAGACCAACACACCTGCGATAGAGGTCACGGAATGGGCGAACAACACGACCTACGGACTTGCTGCCAATGTCTTGACGCAAAACGTGAGCCGTGCAATCAGAATGGCACATAACCTGGAAGCTGGCAGTATTTATGTAAGCTTGTTTCTTCATCCTCTATATAGAACGGAATAACGGTTTCGTGGGATGATGGTGCTGACAAATATTGGTAATCCTGTGCTATTTTGACACAGCATTTGTCAGAATTGGTCAGCATAGCACAGGATTTGTCAGAACT